>LQRL01134855.1:10162-24072 GCA_001703475.1 Hydroides elegans | reverse complement strand
ATGGCGGATCGGGTATTGTTGACATTAACGCAGTGTCTCTATGATGTTGTGGGTAACGGGTTGCTAAGGGGAGCGTTTGTTGTTGTGGGGAATGGCGCGTTGCTAAGGGGAGCGTTTGTTGTTGTTGTTGTTGTTGTTGTTGGGGATAACGCGTTGCTAAGGGCAGTGTTCCGGTTCTTTGGTTCGAATGATGGCTACTTCCGCTTGCCTCGCTTTCGCTTCCGGTGTAGAGATACTCATCTGAATAAAAATGAAATATATTGTTTAATTGCTATAATATCATTTTGTATATGCAATGTTTAATTGAAACATTGATATAAACTTATTTGTGAAACATGTGGCTATGTAAAGATGGAAAATAACTTATCTTATGCATAGGTTCGAATAGGATGGATAGATATATTAAACACACGTAGGAAAAACTATAACGGGCGTTAGAGAATATGCATATGGAAATTAAGTGATTGTTATATAAAAGGCAATGATAAGCTTAATTACATATTATTTTAATGCCTGATTAGTTGCAGGATAAATCAACAATAGAAGGCATTTAAACAATTACGGCGATATATTTAAGAGCTCATTTCAAGAAACAAATACATGTACTTGTCTAAAAAATTGGGTGGTTGACAATGATTTAGAAACTATACAATTTCATGTACATACACTATTATATGTCTTTTAACTCTCAGCAAGTTGATTTGCAGAAACTATTTTATTGCTACATATACTAACAGTATGTGCAACAACTTGGGGGGGGGGCTTACTTACACAAATGCTTTTAAACGCCATTATTTAACAAATGACTTGGATTCAACAAAACTGAAAATCAAAGATGAAAAATAGGGATGTATGAGAAATATGGGTTGGTTACACTAACAGTTCCTATCCCATTTCAACGGAATATGTTATATTAAAATAGAGCCGATCCAGTTACCAATTGATCGACAGGGATTTCTACCACCTCCTTAGGACCTTAGTGTTCACTATCACATCCACAACCAACCATATACCAACAAGTGATCAGAATTAGTTCATATAAAGCCAACAAGTTTAATAAAGCCGTCAAGTCGCTAGTTTCATTGAGCCAAGCCATAATAAAATGTCATATTCGCTCGAATTGCCAATATGTGCATGACATTGTTTATTTAATCTTCAGTCTGACTTCTGTCTTCAGTAATTGTAAAATGTTTCTTTCTATGTTCTGTATTGTTTGATGTTACATGTATTGTTGTGTATTTCAATAATTATACATCATTGTGTATGTGTCCATTGTTATGTAATATCAAATATGAAAAAAAAATGTTTATTTAAACTAATAATAACTATACCTGGTGGTGGCGGGAACGAATGGTAAGAGGCCGGTGGTCCTGGTGGCTCTTCTTCTCTGTCTTTGCTCAGCGCCATTTTCTCATCGTGAGTGCCGTCCAAACTGTCCTGCTGTAAATAAAAACAGTAAAATATTGTGATATTATTCATGAGAGAAGGGGCTGGGAATTCAAATATGGAATATAAAGGAAACTACTATTGATTGAGTAATTCCGTCAGATGACTAATATTGCTCAGAACGATTTCAAAAAGTATATTGTGGCAATAACCCTTAACAATTAAAAACAGTTGTATGTCTATTTTTCATGGTTTAAGGTATAAACGTTCATAAGGAATATTTCAGGGATTTGGTTAGCTTTTAAGGAGTTTAATACAAAAGCTAATAAAAATTGAGCTAGAGTCTATGTGCGTTCGTTTGATTTAGGGTCTTCAATATCCAATAAGATAATGACTAAATCAGTTAATTAATCAAGCAGCAAAGGGTATGTCTAATGGATTAAACGGCATTGATATTGGTTCGTGCATAGCGGGTGTTCATATACAAAACCAATATCAAATATGCTTGATATATGAATCCATATATGATGCTTGATATATGATGCTAGATATTAATGGGTTTCTTATGCATTCACGGTTTCTACTGTTTATAAAACGAGTTGAAACAGATAAAATTGCTCATAAGATATGTATATATCCGCGGTTTATATGGCACTGTCAGAAATTATATATATAGCTTTGTTACTGGTTTACATATGAATACTAGAACTACAATAAACAAGAAATTATTTCATGACTACGTTTATATTTTCAGGTCAAGATACAAGTCATCTTACAGTGTATGATGCTGGGTCTCTTTTAAATGACATTGTTCATTATACGCGTTGTAGGCCATATGGTTTTATCTAAACGACATATGGTTTGAGATTTATAACGTGTATCTCAAATTATATCCCAATAGATTCGTATCAATCATTTCAATCAACCTGCTCATGTCTGACACACCTTTAAATTAACTAGCGTTACCATATAAATGCGAATTTAATAGTATTTTGCTATGTGGCTGTAGTTATTTTAGTCAGGTTTTCACTCTTTACCCTTGAAATTGTTTAAAAAAACATTACAAATTGCATAACTATATATTGTATATGAGTTCCACAATAAAATGATTATAACAACAAAGCCTATTACTTAGCAGGTTTTGCAAAGGACTCTTTATATATATATATTAGGTTATAAATTGTTAATAAATTAAATAATCGCGCATGGAACCATTTCCCTCCTTTCCGCAACCTATAACATATTAACCCGTTCGCTTGTCTCACGAGGCATACTATACCGTGCCATTCTAGAGCCTGTGCAAGTTAATAAAAACTAACACATGCTGTTAAATAGTAGCTGCTAAACCAAAGGAGGTGCGGTCCGACCAACTGCAGCTATAGGATTTACAATGCCAATCTGTTTGAGGTGACAACCTGTCTTTGTGTGTGACCAGTCTCTGCGACAATAACTCTAGCGAAAACACAGATGGAGTTTGGGCCAATCAAAAGGAAAGGGAAGTTGAACGATAACCATATATAATCTGAACACGTTTAGAACGTTATAATTCCTTTATGGAATGGTTGAATTTAAAAAGATACCACTGACGATGGAGATACACGGGAGAGGACAGTTAAAGGTTTACTCATTCTTTTATGCGAACGAATGACCCGATATAACCTGAATAGGTTTAGTGTTCCATGTATCGTTTGGGGAACGGTTGAATATCAAGATGATACTTCAAAAGTGCCGCTTACCAATATACTTGGGAATGGGAAGCGAACACATGTTCCGAACCAACTACATAACCTTATTGTAATAGGGGTGCGGGGGACTTCTAACCCCCAATATTAAAATCCACTTTGTATACCCCTGCGGTGGGTAAGGTTCAGCTCGGTTGACCAGTTACATAAAACAACGTTTAAAAAAGTTCAGCAGGTGTCGTTTACGCCTCATCTAACGTACCGCCGACTGAGTCTTTGTATTTGTGAACAATTTAACACTTTTACGATGAACGGTGTTATTGGGTCCCAGGGGGGCTGGGATAGGTAGGTTATTTCATACACGTACATCTAAATCGGTCGTGAAATCTTTATGCAATTGGGATTTATTTTTGGAAGGAAAAATATAATTAAAATTTAGCTTGTAAATATGAATACATGGGTTTCAGAGCTGAACATGAAACCAAGATTAGAGAAAAGGCGGTTTCATGTTTGATTCGATACAGCTGAAGCTAGTATTTTGTTCCAAACCATTAATATGAATCGATATTTTCGTTGGTGACTCATTCGACTTGACTTCATGGATTATATTTAAAATAAAAACACTTCTCAAGCAAGCAAAGCCTACTCCAGCCCTCCCCCTTTCCCCAAATAATGACTCCGGGGCTGCAATATGATTAAAAAAACGCATTAAGCATGCTTGTCGTGACGAATCGTGCATACTGCCTCGAAGCGGCGTACTCAAATATGATCGCGGGGCAATGTCAAATATTGATACAGATGCGGTCAATATTACGAAACGAGCCACGCGCTTTCTGTTTGCGGAACGTTTCAGTTATTTTTTTAACTTTCAGCATGTCTGAAACCTTACACCTTCTTAAAGTGAAAAAAATATGCAAAATCATTAATACAGAGCATGTTGAGACAATGGAAATTTGGGGCTGCCAGATTGTTGGCTTCCCATTGTTTAAAATGCCTTTTCTTTTTTTTTTTTAAATGAATTGTATATTAAGGGCTTATCCCTGTTTTTTTAACTATGCTTCCAGCTGACTTTTTTCATAAATCACTGCATTTTTCCTATAAAATAAGTTTTTTTTTCTATTCTTTTTTTTTTTGCCTTTCACTTTTCCTGAAAACCCATTATCTTAAACAATGGATTCGCATTATGCTATTTGCATCTCAAATCAATGCAATTTTGTTTTCCTAAAACAGAAAACATAACAGTGGTCACTTTTGTCCATTTTTTACATTCAAAAATTATCGATTTCATTAATAAAGCATTTGTAATTGACACAAATAATCGTCTTAACAAATTGCAAGTGTCATAAATTAATGTCACACATTAACTGGCATTGAAGTGTTTTGTCAATTAGCATCAACATAATGCGTGATATAGCCACGGAAAAACGGTATAATCACGTTTTATTTTGTCCAGGGGACCCAAGGTAAAAATGGACATAAAGAAGATTTAATAAGCTTGATTATGTCTAATCAACGCATATAGTTGTCATTAATTGTCATTTGATTTATCAGATCATGAAACCTAAGCTGCACACACCCTTCCTTAACACGCATAGAACCCTTGATTTTTTAAGGAGCACACAAGAGAAGTGTGTTTTAAAAGACACATTTCTTAATAATTCAACGCATTGAGAAAAACGGTCACTTAATAGATAGGAACGAGTAGACAATTTACAAACTACAGCACTGAGAACAATTATGCTTACAGTTAATGAAAATATAAATGCATCTTATTAATTGACAAAACGCTTGATCTTAAGAAAATAAACACAGAAAACGAAAAACAACTGATAGTTGATACTTTCGAAGAAATTGCTTAAGATTTATGAGGCGATAAGATAATGCATAATATGATTGAAAAATAATATAGACTATCGTATATGTTGCTCTCAATTTCGTTTAACATACATGTATATAGTAATTACTGAGCGTTTCCACACCCTAATTGCATGACAAAGGCATATGTAATTGAAAGATTACGGTCTTATGAAAGATGTTTGAATAGTTTGTATGTTTTTTTTTCCATATTTGCCACTAGGCGCTATGGCAAAACTATATTATTTACTCGGGGGCAGGTGTAAGATAATTTAATCATACATTCTAAATTAAGAAATAATTGTGTATAAACCATAACTTAATGCCACAAACCTTAGCAATTAAATAACTTTTCATATATTTCTAACACAATTCTTATCTTGTGTCAAGCAGTTACGTTTCTTTTCTTAGCTGCCCTATTTCACAGTTCATCAACGGTTTTTCTTTGTTCGGTAGCTCAAAACTTATATACATGTATATCTTATAATCATTTTGTATTTATTTAGGGCCGAAATAAGATTCATGTATCAATAAGGCCTATTACAATGCAAAGCGTAATTTTATTATAGTGACGCCTATCTTACATCACAAGAAACCTTACAATAACCTGTTAACGAAACGTTTGTACGCGGAATTAGCAATAAAACACCGCATTTAAGGATGTTCCTTTTCCATATACAAAGGAATGTGCAAAAATATTGCCGTTCCATTTTGTCGACGGGATAATAAATATTTTCACACATATATGATATCTATTTAGCCCCGCGGTATTATACGCATGATAATTCATGCAATACTTAAGTTGTCAGTTTGAATAAGTTCACCATAAATTTAACCTGCTTATCTTTCAAATCTTTGAAATTGAATTCACTGGCTAGTTTTTTCTGTAAATGTATATATTTTTGCCCCCAAAAGGGTGCGACGGATAATAAAACCCAACACCTGATAATGTCGCACGCACCATTAAGAATATGGGGCTCAATGGCACGATAGTTCACCAAAAAGGGGAACGCGATGCGATATATTTTGAGAATTGAGAAGTCTGTTATCAAAATTATTCTTATCTTTCTCAAAATTTATACGTTATAAAATGTAATGGCATCTATTCATTGAAATGTCATTAATGTAAAGCGACCTAACCTAATCCGGAACTTGATATTGTAAGATAAATGATTTGAAATGGGATGAAAAACGGACATTATATTAACATTATTGTGTAATGATGATATAATAATTAATCCTGGTTTCTTTATTTTAAGTTATGGGAGGATACGATGAATGAGAATATCATCATGAAATATAATAATGCATAAAATCACACGTTTTACATTTGCGCATAATTATTTTCTAAAATAATAATTATTGGAAATTAAGCTCGATGAACTACCATTCAACTAATTTTTACAGAAATATTCATTGGGTGCCCCATCCCAAATTATTTACTAATTCAATGTTAATTTTAACTGCGACCCAGGTTGAACAATCTGTTCAGACCCCCCTGATATCTTTTTACAATAATATACAAGCAATATCACTATATAGCACATATAATGTGATTTTATATTTTTTGTCGCTGACACTTACCGTACTGTGATTTTACGTTGCATTTGCACCAAAAGTGGAAGAAAAGGGCTATAATTTCAGATGCGGGGAATAGTATTGAGAGTAATTATTCAGGCATGCTTTTAATGACCTTCTCATTGCTGGTGTGAATACTGAAGCATCAGTTTTGCTTTTGACAATTTTCCTTTTGACAACATCAGACATAGGAATTGTGAATCGTTTCAGTTACACGCTTTTCATACAAATATGAATTCCTTATACCCTTTTGGCATCAACAATAAGCAGTTATTTTGAGTTGTTGACAATTTTATTGTATGTTTTCACTCCATTCATAGTTTGATTACAGTCGAGTGTCATTTGGATTATTCCTCAATTTTACACCTTGAAAGAGTCCGAATCGATTTAAATCGGGTTAGGGAAGCGTAAAATGCAACGGAGTGGACATGAAGTATCATTATCGTACACTTGTTGAGTGAAACCGTTAATGCATCTATCAATAGATTTTCAAAAGAGTGGATTTTTTTTGTCAATAAAAATGAGAAAAAAATGAGAATGCAAAAAGGATTATCTTCAGCATGTTCATTGAAAAGGAACGCATCCAACCGAAAATGCATAGCTCAATGAGATAATTGTTAAACAATTAATTCCATTTTTGCTTTGACAAAAAATCACATTTTTTTTTTAACTCATATCGATTTCACAAACCAGCATTTTTACAATTGAAAATACATTTTGAAGGGTTAAAATACTATTTATAACACCATTATATTTTTGTTACGATGCTCATTTGACTTCAGTTTTGAAATACATGTAAACGGCTCGCAAGGCATACAATTAACGGTTTTAAATAAGCATAAATTGGCATCTTGTTTGATATTTGGGAAACGCTATTTTGACACAGACAGGGGTAACATATGGTTGCATACCATTTAACCAAGACCTATAGCAGTGATAAAGGTTGTCATATGCGGCGCAATAAATATGGAAGGGCACCCCGCGACACATTATTTCTTGGAAAAATGTATTCAATAATTTTAGTCTATAAAAAAGTTTTTCACATTTTATTTACTTTTCCAACATAAGATATAATTTAAGAAGGTGTTACTCTGATTCCTGATTAAGTCAATTGTTTAAAATACTCAGATCGAAAACTGTTCAAAGGGAACACATTTTTGGTAAAAGATTTTTAGGGTGCCCGTCAATATGTATTGAATTGACTGTCGCATATAATATCTAATACATAATTTTGCTATACATATACGTACCATCGGATACGGCCCTCCTCCATTCTGATGTGGATTCGTTATGTATCTTTCCTCTTTCTCCGCCGCATAGTACCCATCCTTAACATGATCCGACTTCTTATTCTTAATAAACAGTACACAAACAGTACACAGTATAATAAACACCAGTATAATAGCAGTCGCGCAGGCAACGAGTATCAACTTATACTCGGCGCGGAAAAGCGTCGTTGGGCTGGTTGCCACGGGTAACGAATAAGGCAATGACGCATTGACAACCACGGTAAAAGCCGTTGCTGCGTCTTTCGAGGGTATACCATTGTCTTGTACAGTGACACGTAGTCGGAATTCCTTGACATCTTGGATGAATGTAAGTTCTTTGGCAGTGGTAATTAATCCAGATCTAGGGTCGATTTGGAATAAACCCATATTGAGTTCGGTGAGGGTATAATTAAGTAATCCATTCTCGTCTATATCCTTATCAGTCGCTATGACTTCAGTTATATTATAACCTAGCGGCACATGACTTGAGATCGGTGATAAATAGGCGTTCGGTATGGGACCGTGAATTATGGGTGAATTATCGTTCAAATCTAAGACGCGTATAGTGATATCAGCCGAATCTCCCGACGGATATTCATTACTTCGCACATACGCCGTTATGCGATGAAACTCAATATCCTCGCGATCTAATCGCTGCGTTGCCGTTATAAGACCTGAATTGCGATCGATCTCAAAATACGGGTTAAGATCGAGCACAAAATGGAATAAATCATACGGGGGCGAGTCTAAATCCACGGCCGTCAACTTGCCTATTTGTGTCCCCGCTGGCATGTTTTCATAGATGCTAAACTCATAAGCGGTATCATTGAATTTCGGCTGATTATCGTTTACATCATTAATATATATCACCAGCTCTTTGGAGGCCGACTGTAATGGTATTCCATTGTCCCTCGCCATGATACATATATGTAATTCCTTATTGAGTTCATGATCGAAATGCTCTTTTGCAGTAATAACTCCGGTTCGCTCGTCTAATGCCAGCTCCCGCGGGTGTTCACCATTTGGGCGATTACAAAATTGATATGATATTTTGCCATTGGCCCCCGAGTCACGGTCCGATGCCTTTATTTGCCCTATAAACGCGTTTTTACGATTGTTTTCGTCTATATTGAACACGAGTTCGTCATTGGTGAATACCGGGGGATTATCATTGAGATCTTTCACTTTGATTATTATATGCACTAATGTACTCAACGGTGGTGTCCCGCGGTCACTGCAGCTCACTTGTATCGAGTGTTCCCATTGGTCCTCGCGATCCAACGAACCGGAAGTGATGATTTTATATTCATCCGCCATGAATTCGAACATCCGGAATAGATTCTGACCATGTTTCCGCCGTTGCCGCAGCTCACAGTCCGTATGCCCGTTGGCGCCCTGGTCCACATCACGCACCGAAATTACTGCGACAAAAGTATCCGCCGGTTGGTTTTCATCGAGGTACACGGACACGGTTTGCTCGATTGGTTCGTTGTCAACGGTAACTATGGGCGCATTATCGTTGACATCCTCCACGTGAATAATCACTATGGCCGTGGACGTAAGCGGAATAGCCCCATTGTCGTTTACGAGCAGTTTCAGGCTATAGAGGGTTTGCCGTTCATAATCAAGTGGTTGCGCCAGAATTAATGTACCGTTATTACGGTCGACCCTAAATGTATCGCCATAAAGCCGTTCAGATTTCGCCTCAAGCATGTACGTTAGTTGTCCATTGCGGCCTAAATCTATATCCCGCGCTGTAATTTCAGCTAGTGCATGCCCAACGGGGAAATCTTCGCGTTTGCGTATTTCGCGTGTTTGTTGGTCAAACTCAGGTGCGTTATCATTTATATCGGATATTTTCAAACGCAATTTCTGGCTTCCTATTAGCGGCGGATCACCCCCGTCATAAGCAAAAAGTTCCAATATATACTCATCTTTCTCTTCGCGATTTAAAGGACCGTCGAGGTATAACCGCAAATCCGTATTACCGTCTCCAAGATCATTAACCATAACGTGAAACAAACCGGAACTGCCGCGTAATTCATAAGCTTTTATACCGAATTGCGGTGAATCCCGGTCACGTGCGGGTTGAAGCGGGAATATGAAACCCGGCGACGCGGATTCAACGAGGGTTTTCTCAATGTAATCTAGGTCGAATTCGGGCGCAAAGTCATTCAAGTCTTGGATTGTGACGTGAACTTTAATTACGCGGAAATACGCCGCCGGTCGGACGGCAATGTCAACTTGCAAATTGCAGTCGATTTCACCGGGGCATATAACTTCACGATCGATGACGGATTTCGTTTTTAAAATGCCCGTGTTTTGCTGAAGGGTGAAATAATCTAGTACTGAACCAGTGGATAAAATGTCGAATTCTAATAAACGGGTGATGTCGCTGCTAAAGTTATTTGATAAAGTTGAATCAGATAAGATATTCGCAATAAACGTTCCCTCAGGCTCTTCTTCATATATGGTAGAGTATAAATGTTCCGTACATGATCCCTCTTTAATTATGAACAGTAATACAATATGTAATACTCCCGAGATGAGGGGAACTCTATCCTTTAAGCGATGCATTTTTACCGCTTTAAATTACTTATGAGAATTGAAACTTTAATCCCTTTCTTTTTTTTTAAATCAGCGATTAAACTGAGATCTACGTTTATGTATCCGTTTTGTGGTCAATGTCAATTGTCACTTAATTCGCGATTTGTTTCGTCCATGTGTAGATATGTGAGTAATATAATTCGACAGTGTTTCCTTGTGCGAGTAATGAAAGTTGTCAAAGGACAAAAGAATCAACTTGCCACCAAATCTAATTTATAGTTATTCAATATACTACAACATCCTTCAATCCTTCATGCATTTTAATGGATTCATTAAAACCCCAAGAATAGCATTAAAAATCTTAATTCAATCAGATTTGTGGGGAATTGCTTTTAGATTGTGGTTGCAATATCTAAATGCGTGTTTGTCACAAAAAGGCACTTATTTGCATTTCGTTTCGTTTTGATTGACTTCATTCACATGAATTTATTTTTAATCCCTTAACCGATAAAATCACTTTCAAACATCAGTCTTTTTAATATTAATAATATATTCAAAGTGTTTTTCCTACAATATGTGCTCGACGAATACCTTAGTATGGTAGGTTCTTATTCCAATTATCATTAACCTGTTGTGTCCATAAACACTCATATCTTTACGATTTCACCAATATTGAATATGTTATCATTATTCATAATAAACATATTGTGTTTCCTATTGTCTCTTATGCTCCTTCATTATCCAATACATTAACTTAACATAACATTATTCTCCGATTGCACGGGGGGGCTCGATTTCCTACCCCTTTCATTAACAGCGGTAACACAAATTTCATTATAGCACACATGTGGTCAAGTTGGTTCTGAAGTTGCTGAAGCACCCTCTTATAGTAGGGGAATAGTAGCACTGTGACACACTAACTAACGGAATGAACGCGCAGGCCTGTCAACTTAGTGTCCGTCACGAGAGGGGTGGGGGTGAGATGGGGATGAGGTAGGGATGAGGATGGGGAGGGGGTTGGGTGGAAGGAGGACAGTGTTGTGTTTCATTAGCTCACTTGACAATCGTCGTAAAAGTGGAGGGGTTTGGGGTGTTGATGGTGGTGATGGAGTGAAGATGGGAGATACAGACACAATGCACTTTTAGAATTAGAAGGCGATCCTCCTTTTTCTTTTACTGTCGCATTGTCGCATTACTGTAACAGTTCCATTGTTGCAGTGTTTGTGCACTTTCTATCCATTAACAGAAGTGGAGATGCGAAACCAGCTTCTCGTATCTATGGTAACTCCTATCGTCACAAGCACGTTCCGTCAAAAGCCCCTCTGTGCTTATACATGTATATGCGGATTATATAAGCAACTATTCCAGTTACGCTTTATTTTTCGTGATCCGTTCAGCATGGAGCTTCACACAGTTCCCATTCTTAATGGTCGCACGTCCGTTTGTGGACAGGAGGCGACTTGGTATTTGTCTGTTGTGTCACACAAATAACCATCAAATATTAACACGACAATCACCATTAAAAGGATGAATCGACATGAGCTATTTTTTTCACTGCTCCGCGCTTATTTCATATTTAACTAAGAACGAAAAGTGAGGTATCCATTTGCGGGGTTTTCTATATTTGCGTGCCCCCGTTTTTTGTTATTTGCTGAATGGTTTATCCAATTTTCGTGATTACACGCAAATCTCCATTTAGAAGATTAACTCCGCGCGTGTGCTTCAAAAACACAAACGATCCGAAGCTCTGCAGCGTCTGAGTAATTCAAGTGTTTGATTAAAAAAGTCGCGTCAACTGTTGACCAGTGTTGACGGGCCATAAATCGATTCCTTTCAGCTGTCAATCACCTTGCTCTTCTTCTTCACGAGATCAATTATCAAAGATGACATCGGCGGCGTGTGCATACTCCATTCTCTGCAAAAACAAAAAAGGAGGAAGGAATTAGGATAAAAATAATTTATTTGATGTCGCGCGTTCCCTTTCGTATTGTGGTATGTCAATAGGACACTGTTAAGCAGATTGCCATTTGACACGAAATGTAGTCCCCTTTAAGTTGGGTTATATGTTCTTGTGTGCATGCGCAGTTATAAGATCGATGCGCGCAAGGGAAGGGGGATAGTCCAAATGTGACATTTCCATAAAATAATTCTTAGAAAGCGGTTAACAGCCACGTTTTAAAATAAACGATGAAGTGATTGCACTTCTAAAGGAAAACATATACCATGTCTGCAAAAATAATTGTTGAATATTCTCCCAAAAACAAAAAAGTTAAATTATTGTTATTTTCTTAAAACAATGTTAACGTAATAAACACAAAATTGTATCCGAAATGTATGAGCTCCAGCCCATATTCTCATATGAAAAATCACCTTTTCCACCGACATTTATCTCATTCAACACTGTATATTAGAATCTAAAGGTTGGTGCTGGTGTAGAATTGCAACGCATACAATTGAGTTGTAAAGTTATCCATCAATGGAAATGACAAAAGATTAAGCCCTGAAGCCGCGAAATTTTTGTCAACACATTTCATTCGATACCACTCATTAATATGGAAGAACGCAGTTATTAACACCCTATCATTTATGCTAGGTGTCTTTTAGAGGTGAAATTACAACTGTAAGTTTGTTGTAAATGTACCCTATAATAAAGGCATAACACCCCGTCAATTATAGCCGTACTTGTTTTAAAAATAAAATTGAACACTGAATTTGTATGCTTAGTTTGTTATTACCCCTAGGTCTGTAGTTTTTCCTTTTCAATTTTGATCCATCCAAAAATAGGTAAAATGTCAACGAAAACAACATGTGGTTTTATACATGCCCTTGCGCTCAAGTTACTATGAAAATAGTCATTCTTGAAAAGGACTACCTTTTATGAAAAATGAATGTTTTGGTTTTATAGAAATGCTATTTGTATAAGAGTCGTCCTCATATAAAAAAAATAATAAAACAAATGCGTAAAGCATATAATCTGAAATTCAATCTAAAATCAATTATACTTCACTTCGACCTCAGGAAAATATCTTCTAATTTGTGATTTGAATTCTAGACATTTTCATCCCAAATTATACGTAAACGATTGTGAACATTATTTAAACGTATGTGATATAACCGCAAATGTACTGATTAAGTAACATTTTGCCAACGTGTTTTAGAAAAAAAAAGTTTGCTTACGAAAACGACATTAAACTTTTGAAATTTCTTATTCGCGTATTTATTTATTCTTAATAAAAAACATATTTTAAATTGTTTATAAAATCGCTTTTTTATAAGCGTAGCTTTTACGCGAACAGTAGTTTTATTTGAACGACCGAATTCAACGCCACGTCAGTACATTGGTTTCCCTACCATAACGGAATATGACGTCCAAAAAATGTTCACATAAGACAATGCCCGTTTGACGTTATTCGACGCCTGACGTTGTATCCACGTTTGCATGTACGTAAAACCATTGGCCCTGGAATTGATGGATGATAAAAGTCGAGTAATTTTAACTTGTCACAAGAACCCTTTTGCAAAGAACGCCTCACGCGAGCAACCGTTTTACTTCCAAAGGAATTATGATATCTACTCAAATAAGCTAATGCTCGTT
>LQRL01134840.1:0-15638 GCA_001703475.1 Hydroides elegans | reverse complement strand
CAGAGCGCAGAGCATCGGACCGTGGTGATTGGCGTACAGTCAGCCGTCTGGAGAGAGCGAGGGGACGAAGAGTCCTGAGCATCTAAGTCAAGTAAGTCATTTAATGTATGGACATAAGCTAAACATTGGAATAGAAATAAGTGCATTTTGCAAAAGAAACCCTCGATATGTTTTAACTTTAAACTAATTTTTTATGGGTATTTTCGAAATTCGCTATCGACATTTTGTGTTGAATCGAATGTACCTCACGACACATTTTTCAAAATGTGGTATATATGTCGCAGTCAATCTGTGAAACCGCGTATGTTGACATTCGCTAAATTTTTCAGTCAATGTCAACATTCGCGGGTTCACTCAGCGAATGTCAACAATGCCTTAAATTTCCAGGCTCAGCAACATATACACTTTAACAGAGCTTTACAATCATTAACAGCAGCAAAAAGATAAAACGATAAAAAGGATAATCATTAAATCTGGTAAAAAGAGGTCCCTATTTACAAGATGATTCCAAGATAGCTAAGCTGTAACCTCCTTTTTAGCCAGCAAAGGAGCTTTGCAAAAATGTAAATGTTAATTATAAATATATTAAAAAATACAAATAACAGTATATTAGAAAATTACAAGCAATTTTAATTTTCAAATAATTATTTTCTTTACCACTCATTAAAAAAATATCGAAAGAGCGTTCCACCAATCTTCAAGTTTATTTTCTCAAAATATCCAAGTCAAATGGAGTATTGCTTGGAAACACCTTTTGCGAGTTACAGATAGCGACGTGCTATTTTTTGGTGAAAACAATTATCCTTCATAGTTTGATAAGATCGGATTTCAATCGGTAATCTTTATTAATGCCATAAATGTTCTTTTGTGACGTTACTTTTTTAAAATAAGAAACACCGAGTTTTGAATATGTAGAGACTTTTGAATATGTAGTTTTGAATATGTAGAGCCTTTAACCGATAGATAATTTCCCCAATTAGCGAAAACGATGACTGACAAATAGAACTCATATATTATTAAATGACTCTCTACGTACAGTTTTAACTTTAGTAAGCTAATATTTAAAAAATAGTTATGTTATTGTTAAGTTATGTAACTTTACCCTAAATCAATTTCACGCCTATGAGTAAAAATGCGTTCGCACACTTAAATAAACTTACAGATGATATGTTTGCATGTATCTTTAAGTAAATATTTTCTTGACATATTTTTATGACATTTGCTCGGACACAACGAAGATCACACACTCGAGTTGAACCCCTAACTAACTTAAAATGTCATGGACAACTTGGATTTATGAATTAGACTATCTTAATAAAAATGAATTGTAGTGAAGTCATTCATATATTTATATATTTCTTCTTTTACCAGAGGTTCATTTCCTGGCTATATGAAAATTGTAAATGTTATTTTCTTTAACAGTTTCGTTAAGTCACATGTGATTATATGTCGACCAGTGTTTACGTTGCTGCTCTAGCCACTTTTGTACGACACCCGAAAGATAATTTATTAGTAGGAGATGGATATAACTTACAACATAAATGATATACTAAATTTTCTATTACCTCTATTGGAATATGGCTCAACTGCTACTATGTATAAATGGTATGATATACGTATAAGCAAATTGATATTTTAGACAATATAATTTCTTTAGACAAATAGAAACATTAACAGCTTAATAAGAAATAGATATCACATTAAAAGTCGTATCATGTCGTGTCAATAATGAGTTGGTGCAGCGACGTCGCATTCTTGCTCTCAGTCTGTCGCTTTGATGTTATATAATCTGGTCCCATTCCTCAATCAATATCAATTGGAGGTTGTTTGCAATGGAATCCAGATTGAGTCAGAAGTAGCCTCCTGCTTATAATGCCCCACACATGTTCTATTGTGTTCCAAACGGATGATACAAACGGCAAGGATATTCGTGATATGCCTTGCTCCTCGAGAATATCTCTATGTGGCCTCGCGTTGTCATCCTGTAGTATGAACGCCTCACACACCGCGCCTGAATAGGGGCCCAAATTGTTTCGTCGAATTCCATCCATATCTTGCCGAGACATAAGGTTGCCATCGCCGATAACCAAATCAGTTTTGCCACCAGTAGACATTCCGGTTTAAAACCATGACATCACCTCGGCCACAGGAGTCGACTTCGCCGATGTGTCGATCATTGATTCGCCCTCCAAGTCGTCTCCGAAGTGCAACGAATTCGTCGGACACAGACAGGTTAAACTGACTTTCGTCCGAAAACATGACATTTTCCCACTCCTGTCTTGTCCATATTTGATGAGGTGTGGTCCATTAAAGCCTTGCTCTTCTGGTTGTTCACGAAAAGCGAAAACGTTTGGCCGCCTTACATGCATGGTACCAAGATGTATGGGGAAGTCTACGAGCGGTGGGCGCCAGGACATTGACTTCAGTGTAAATCGCGGCTGAAAGGAGTGACTGAATGGAATAATGGACATTTATTTAACAGGTACATATTGTTATTTTGTTACATAACAGCGATGATGAATTTAAACGGTGCTAAGACATTAAACAAAATGCGACTGCGAAATATTACCAATTAAAAACAAATAAAAGTATACATGAGGAAAAGGGCGATCTCTTGCTGTGTTCCTACCAAGAATCGATATATTTTAAAGTTGTTACTTTAGGACGACAGGAAGCCGGTAAATCTTTTATATCCATGGTTATTCTGTATAAACTTTTGCTGATTTCTTGTAATTTAGTTGTATTTAATGTTTGAATTTTCACAAAAGGTGTTCATTTTCTACTCCACGCTGATAAGAAAAGAAGGAACAGCTCAGATGACTTGGGCAAGGGGATTTTGTGAAATGTTCAAAACATATTATTCTATTGATATATGTATATACAAAGTTGTTTTAAGTCGATTTATTTTCGAAAATTTGTCAGGGGGTGCCCTTTATGTAATTGAAACTTGGTCGTGTAAACCAGAGTGCCGATTTTTATGTTTTTCATAAAATTTGCTCTTTTTTAAGTGAACAATGACATTCGCATAAAACGCTTATATCTTCTTCCCTGAATTCGCGACCTGAATAATTTCAATTGTTTCAAATTTTGAATTTTAAACGCGGAGGGTTTACAGTATTGGGATAGCATATTGCTGGAAGGTAAAAAGGAAAACAAACAAAAAGAAACTTTTTTTCAGGATATTCTGTTAATTTTTTTTCGAACGCTCTATAAGAATAATTAAAGGCTACTGTTATAATTTAGGCAAAGTGTCTTTGCTTTTCTTTGTGCTGACTACATAATAGTTTCGACAAAAGTTAGATTAAGCCTACGATCGAACCATAAAGGTACAATGAGAAGAATATGATACGACTTGAAAAAACTCAAGGATGATTATGAACTACAAGAAAGTTACACATTAACTGTAAAGAATGTATATCGCTCTTACAATTTAAAACGAGTCAGTTACCGAAGAGTATGAGCGCTTTATCAGAGCAATGGAAGAAGCAACAACAGAAGACCTTCCACAAACAAAAGTAGACGAGGAGAGAACAACGAAACGAGGACATAAAGCTCAACAAAGTCAAAGAAGCTGTAGAAGAACCCTTTGATAAATATCAACAAAATCCTGACAAATCATTCAAGGAATCTCTAAAACATGCACGTGCAAACCTATACGAGAAGTACGATGAATTTGAGGAGGAAAGCATATCTATGAAAATAGATCAGATTGGCACAACACAACATTATAACCAATACAACGTAATGCAAGTAGAAAAAGACAGTTAGAATGAGACACCAAAGAAGAGAGAACAGCAATTTGGTTCAAACACTTCCATGTTCTACTAGGTGATATCGGGGGTCGGGACCATCTGCTCAAAGATTCAAACGTCGATGATAGACCAATTACCATGGAAGAGTATAATAAAGCAAAACGATCTGTCACAGAGGAAAAGCATGTGGAGAAGACAATATCCCTCCTGAAGTTATGAGGAGATGTAACCTAGAAAATACAAGGATTCTGCAAAAGTGTTCACTGACCTATTAGGAGGTCAGTGATCGTTTATGAATATATTACCCAGCACTTAATCTGGTGATCTCTCTAAAGGCAACAACTACAGAGGTATTAGATTAAGCTCTTTGTTAGCATAAAAAATACAACCAAATAAACTTCATCTTATAGTAAGCCAAAATGGATTTAGACAAGGGAGAATAACTGCCAGTCAAACCTCAGATGATTAATTGAAGACATAAAAAGTAGGAATATCTCGGCCATCATAATATTCATCGATCTAAAAAGCCTTCGATACCATACATCGGGGAAACCCTATCAAGATTCTGCAAGCATATGGTATACCAGTAAGACTAGTGAGAGCGATACAAGAAATGTCCACGAACAAAAGTAAAGGTTCTATCTCAAGATTGTGGAACTGACTTATTTGACATTCTTGCTGGAGTTCTACAGGATACCACGTCCAGATACCACGTCGGCAAAACCGAAGAACCTGTATGTAAAGAGACCTTGATTTCGCTGACGATATCATGTTGATAAGGGAACATGTCAAACAGTCGCAAACATTGCTTGATAAGGTTGAATCTGCGGCATCGGCAATCGGCCTGATGGCAAACCCCAAAGAAAACAAAAGTGATTATCTTCAACTGTCCTAGGAAAATAGACATAAAATCCAGTGACGGCTCCATTCTCGAAGAAGTAAATAATTTCACCTATTTGGGATCCCTGGAAAGCAGCTCAACAGCAGATATAGCAAAGAAGATAGACCTATCATGGGCAGCTCATAACAAGAGGAGTAGAATATACCGACAAACACTGTCCAGAAAGGTCAGAACACGACTGGTTCGTTCAACGGTGGAGTCAGTGTTCCTATATGAAAGTGTAGCGTTGGGAACTCACTGAGACACTAGCAAAGAGAATCGATGGTTGCTTCACCAGACTACTAAGATCAGCTCTGGAATTCAACTAGAAAAACCATGTGAGCAACTAATAACTCTATGCAAAAGTGTCAAAATCCACAGATACAGTCAAACAAATAAGACTCAAGCTAGCTGGTCATTGCTATTGGCACCCAGATAAAGCTGCATCCAATCTAGTGGTGTGGAACCTTGCGTAGGTAGGTGAGAATTCTTTGAATTAAACGGGACTCTATATAAACACATTTAAAGTAAGTTAATCTATTTAGAGACACAAACTGACCATTCTTATTGAGGGGGACGATTCTAAATAATTACACAGGTTTTAGTGCATTAGATAAAACTGTTGTTTTAATGACACCGCATGTAGATATTTTCTAGTCTACGTCATTCTCTTCTCACAAACCTTTAACTTTTTCTAATAAGTATGATTTGTGTATGTATTTACATTGTTTTAAATTAGCAAAATAGGCAAAACCTTATCAAACTATCGATGTCAATGCGTCGTAGGATATAAAATACCTTGATACTTATTTAACAAACATATTGATCAGAAAAAAAAGAAAACAAGTACATTGCATATTGCATATATCTTCCGAAGTTGAGCGCTGTGTTATTAGTAAAATGACGCGACGAATTTGTATGCTGGGTGTAGATTTATTTCTCTAAGGTAGATAAGATAATGCACATAATTGATCCGTGATTCAATTTATACATCTTGCTCCTTTTCGGTCCTTGCGGAGACTGAATTAACATTATTAAAGAAATCGCGAATATATAAATAACGTGTTCAAAAAAATAACGCTCTGGTGGGTGTTTGGGTCTATAACTTTTTAATGCGTGGACTTTTAAAAATGAAATTTTCACATAAACTACTTCAATTATTCTTTATTCAGACAATGAAATTATCTTGATATTTAACATCTCACCCACATCACAATATATATATTTTTGTTTTTGGGATTTTTTATTTCATTTTCAACATTTAGTGTATACATGCATAGCTTAAGCAAGAGTTCAGTTTATAGCAAGCACGTCACATACATAACATTCATAATGTTTTGTTTATACACAATAAAATACATATAGTAACAAGATATTGCTATCTGAATGAGTTTTTCAAATTACTGTACAGAGATGAATATTTTTTCCATTTCAAATCAAAAATACGCTTTGCTTAATAGCACTCGTCTGCTTTAATACGCTTATACAATTGAAAGGGAAATGTATTTATATTCAAAGGTTTACCCAAGTTTTTCAATAACCAAATTGTATATTTTATAATCATAAAAATGTGGTTCAATTTATCTCTTACACCAAAAATATACTCATTTTCATTATATGTTATTCCATGCTCAATATAGATGTTAATATAGTCTACAATTTGTTCAATAAAGCTCTTCACGTTTTCACATCTGAACTGATAATGTAATATCGAGTCTTCATTTTCACAATTGAAACATTTTGGGCTTTTGATAAGCCCCCATTTAAACAAATTTCGGTTGACATTGAGAAAATTATGTAAAACCTTATATTGAAATTCAACTAATTTAACTTCTTTACAACTTGCTCTAACGAGCGAATAAATTCTTTAGTAGACACTTCAGTATTGTTTTGCCAATAGGCGATACTAGTTGGTTTCTCAGATAAGAATTGTATAAATTCGTTGTAAAATAGTTTAGACTTTCCACATTGAAAAGGTATATGAATATCATTAAGGGAAAGAAAATTTATGTTTTCTAAGTCTATAAAAATATCGCTGTTATATTTAATAGCGCTATATTTCAAACTATTTCTTTTTGCATAGATAATAGCAGAAACAATGCTAATATATTTCATAATATCCATAGGAGTACCATATTTTTTATTTAAGTCGGTAAGGGATAATATTTTATTATCTAAATCTAAAATATCCTGAACAAAAACAATTCCTCGATTATTCCATGTTTTCCAGAAAATTGATTTTCCTTCTATAGTTATATCTTTATTATTCCATATTATATTATAACTTTCGGGATTAGGGAAGATCTCCTTCAGATATAGCATTAGGTTTTTTATAAAATGGTGGTAGAGAATTAATCGACTTTAGACATCACATATCACAATATAACGATGTTCGATGAAGGGTGACAAAGACTAATTCACATCAGGCCTCTCTTGCACAAATAAGCGATTTTGAAATCGCAAGTTGGTTGCGATTTTCACTGTTTTCATCGTTGTTTATCATTTCAAAGAAATAATCAAATCGATCGTTTTGTTTCCCAACAAATAAAAAAGTGAAAATTGCAACTAGTCTAGCGATTTTTACGTACCGAGACAGTAGTCTGAGTCTTAATCGGTATGCTTGGTATAGCCCGTCGGTGCATTGAGTTTAGGCAAAGGTAAGGTTGATTTATCAATTCAGGTAAATCTATTGATATTTCCTCGAATGGCATATCACGTTTATCTTCCTTGCTAATATTTAAAAAATGGTACAATTTTCATTAAATGAAGGGGCCCTGCTATATTAATCTTTGAGAGAACTTATACGGGTCAAATGTGTCCATTAGACTAGCGATGAAAATGGATTGCACACTGCTGTCACACAATAGTAATATTGCGCTAAATCCAATAAATCAATAAATTTAAAAGGAAACCTGTGATTCAAGATCAAAACATACCAAATTAGGGCCTGGCCAGACTTTAAGTATCGCTGCGATTTGAGTGGCCACACTTGGAGCGACGACAAGCGATTTTTAAGTTGAAATATCTATTAAATCAGGGGTTAGTTTGCCAATGGACAACAGTCCTATTAAACTTTGAATAAATACGCAATGTTTAAGCATTCCAACATGAAATATGGATTGTTTGTTTATCATAGCCCAAGTACACGTTAGGTATCTAAACCTGTCCATTTATTAGTGTGCCAAAACCACTTTGAAACACGTATATATATATATATATTAATTGCAAAATATTAATAGAAAGACACACCTTTCTTATGTGTATACCACGTTAAAACATATCAAAGCTGACAATTAATTAAATCAAGAGTAGGAAACGATGTGGGAAAAGGAAATCAATTGATATCCATCCGTTAAAGAAATTCGTTGAACGCAGCAAGGAAAAACAAAGGATATTTTGCCATATTATTCATGAACATAGTAAAGTATGAAAATAATCATCGATAAAATTATTTAATGCGAGGCTTGGATCAAATACATAAAAATGTATATCAAAGTCACAATATTCGGAGGAAGTCTATATATGCTTGTAAAACGTTTGTAATATTAAAATGTTTAAAATAAGTGCTTTAATAAAGCATCCCGAAAAATATGAATTGCTATTGATGGAAAAATGTAGATCAGGCATTTCTACGGTTCAATACACTTTATATTTTCATCCTAACCTATGAGCGATACACACTAACCATGTATTAAACAGGATGCCCTTCCATATAGGGTGCTATCAACATTTTTACGAGAAACTTACTGTAACCGTGACCATCCCGAGTATAGATTATTGCGGGAAGGATGAGCAGAATGTGCGGTTATGAATACGTGTCCCAAAGTGCACTTTGACGTCATAGTACTTTGATGACGTATGCGTGTATTTATCTATTTTTCGGAGAAAACATGGAGTAACTGTTGTAAACTTTTTTAAAATTTGTGTTTCTCATGCCGTTTACTGTTTCCAGGTAAGGTAGGACGGTTATTCTACGAACATGTGCTTTTTAAGACCCAAATCCCTTAATTATGGTTGACAGCCCATATAGTTGAGAGGCGCTGACGTTGAAAACAAATGCATATAATTTATAAAGTCGATTTCCGAACTTTTCTGTCCCTGTGAGTGTGACGTTTCTACGTTACGTCGTTTTATGTTTCAACTTTTCACAGAGGGTCAAATGATATAAATAAAATCAAAACAGAATAGACAAGTTACACGGCTGCGCCTCGGTTCTCACTTCTGACAATCTGTCCAATTTTGGTATATCCTAAACGAGAGCCTGTGTTTGAATAAATTATAGAGCTCTTATAATTTAGTTGTTGAATGTCTAGTTTATTGTGTGACCACAGTCTACTCTGATCGATTGACTTCGTTATTTTACATAAAGGTTAGGAGACGCGCTTGCGCTTGCGATCGGGGTCAATTTCAAAAGAAGAAAATAGAGTAAATTTTGCGATATTTATTTAACTATATTTTCGTTTAAATTTGCCACGATCACAGGAAATTTCGCAAGCGCATGTCCTTATCATACAGCTATACATTTTATCTCGAGGTTGTTTCTTCGGCAAAATTTGCCAGATATAGAATAGATGCATATTAATGTCGTTTTAAACTACTTTTTATTTGCAAAAAGAAAATGGTTTCTGGGACAATAAGTATGTTTTATTGATGTTGCGTCATTTATTAAACAACGTCACCTTGCTATAAGTTGGAACAGCAGTCTAACATAAAATTATTGCAGATTAACAATGTACTCATTTACTGCTAATAGTGATTCAAATAGATCACTGCTGCTGTATAATAAATCATGTTACACTTATTGGTATGTACAGATTTATTGTCTTATAAAATTATTAAAATTAAATTAAACAATAAATAATTAATGTTTTTATAATATAAATGCATCATCATTATTTATCTTGTTGAATCAGACATAGACAATAAAATTTGGATAATTTTCATCGATCCTTTGGACCGACATGGAAAATTGCTCTAGAAGTTTTTTTTATCGATCCAGCTTTTCTGATACTTCAAAATCGGCAAAGTTTATGTCAGTCAGCTGGACCGACTACGTCACAATTCGACAGCTTCTTGTTACCCGGTATCAATAAATTATGAATCAATACATATTGTTAATTAACAGTCTATCTGAAGTTCATTATCCATTAGTTTTTATCAATTTAGAGTGAACTATGTCAGCTAAATTACTCGGTCAACTCCATTAATTAAAACATTATGGCATGACTGGTGCCTCTGCTGCGCCTCGGAACTGGACAATTTTTTAGGCCCCAACCCCAAAGGTTGGGGGCCTATAGATTCGGGGTGTCCGTCCGTCCGTCCGTCCGTCCGTCCGTCTGTCCGTCCGTCTGTCATCGATTCTTTTCCAGGCTGTATCTTTGTAACGGATGGTCATAGAGACCTGGAAATAGGCTCATCTGAAAGGTATTGGCCTGTAGATGTGCCTTTTGACAGTTTCGGCCAGGTTTGGCCACCGGAAATGGCCGAAATTGGCCAAAATGTACGAAATCAGCGGTTTTTCGAAACATGAGCTTTTCCAGGCTGTTTCTTTGTAACGGATGGTCGTAGGGACTTGCGAATAGGCTCATCTGAAAGGTATTGGCCTGTAGAGGTGCCTTTTGACAGTTTTTGCAAGATTCGGCCACTGGAAATGGCCGAAATTGGCCAAAAACAGTCTAAAAAAGCGGATTTTCTAAACATGGGCATATACGTGATAGTAAATACCCCTTGGAATCGGGGGGCGGTTGGGGCCTTTTCGTGTTTCACAAATACTTCCTTGTTTAGTAATGGACTGACCTCGTTCTTTATCATATACCAAAGATACATAATGAGCTATCTATAATGTTGATTGGTATAAAATAATATATTAGATATGATGATGTGATAACGAAGTATTATTGAAAATCAAGTCATGTCATGATTAAAAAGTTATTTTATTGTCAATACTGAATTCATATTGGGATGAAAAATAAGACTATGCATCGTCAATAGAGTCTAAAAGTATGTCATAGACTTCTCAATGTAAGCAATTTAGATATTCACACACGTTGACAATGATTGGTAAAAAACATCCAGCTAGCGGCATTATAGATAAGCCGAATGTCAAAATAATACAAGACAAACTCATGAAGGGCACCCCACGACATATTTTTCAAATAGTTGTTAAATCAACTCAAATCAACTTTATAATTACGAAGAAGAACAAAAAAAAAAAAAAAAACGTTTTTGAACATTTAAATTTTGCAAAATGGTGTTCCTTTTTTCCAAGCCAGCTGGGCCGTTTTTCTTTTTCTAGCCAGCTTGGAACAGAAAAGGAACACCTTTTGCGAAAATTGAAATGTTAAATATAACCAATAATAAATAATTATTCCCGCTAAATATTATAAAAAATAGAAATTATCAAAAAAAAAATGTTCCTCAAAATTCTCAAATCTCCAAGCTAGAATGAATTTTCTCAAAATTTCCAAGCCAGCTGGAAATTGGTGTGGAACAGCTTTTTTAGGGAACAGCTCGTGAGGTGCTCTTCACTCATGAATGTCCCTGTAGAGTCTATATAATATAATCATAATAACCACAAACTGATATATTCGGCTGGTATTAAACAGACAAAACTATGATTGACCGCACATTTGAAAGGGGTCAGTCGATTTTTTTTGCCACCTGGTGAGTAATATGGTCCTTGTTTCACTCACCGGTAAGGCAACGTTGTCACATTGTGTCCTAACAAAACTAGCACATGATTACCGAGGAAAAAATCTCCCATTATTTTATAAAATAATTATATGTGGCTAGAATAATAGGCGTGGGTAATCACATTGATACAACAAAGGTGAAAAGAGCAAAACAGAATGATTATGAAACGACCAAGTTTTCTTGCCTTTACATTGACGTCATACAGACTGGGAACACACAATGAGTATCACGGATGCTAATGAATAAAACGCTACATCTCGCTTTACCTTTTGTTTGGCATCTGTTGAATTCTTGAAAACCGCCGTTGTCTGATGCTTAGGCCAGTTAGTACCTTTGCTTGAACTACATTCAAGTTACATGTAGTTCTCTTTCTGCCCATCTCCGTGTCATACATCGGTCGACTATATCACATGATTCAAATTCAAAATCATTATTTAAAAAATCATTATTAAATCATAAATGGCATATGTAGATGTGAATAGATTCTATTGATATTTTTGTAACAATTAAAACTATATATTTCTGATTCGTTCTTCTCTCTATCACGATCTCTCCCTCACTCTAACTCTCTGTTTTAATCCTACTTTTGAAAAAAAAAAACACTAGCCCAGTCTATCGCTCCCGCTATCGTCTTCGCTAAAGAACTATGTTTTATATGCAAACTCGCAGATCATACATAATATGATATTTTCTTTGATGTCTGAACTCTCTTGGGTGTCCTCGTTGGGAGAAAATGAGCTTGACATAAAAATTGTGAGAGACCCCTTCCTTATCACCTGTCAACTGTGCTACATTTTCTTACTCAGTAATACCTGTATGGAAACTGCCTTGTGCTGTATGGACCTTAGTCCTAAGCTTATAGGAACGTGATTCGAAAACAAATGGAAAATGTTATTATGAAGCAACTTTATTTTAAACTATTAACACGAAGCATCGCACCACTTGCAGCGTACCAAGTTTCATTAGAAAAAAGGGCATTTTCGTGGAGTGTAAGTGAACTATATTTCCATCAATTGAAGATCTGAATAGAGGAAATGTTTGTTTGTCGGAGTGAAAAAATAAAAGGATAATCACATCGTGTTTTAGTGTAATGACGTCACATGACTCCAGACGCTCGTGGTGAATGATTGCTGCTCCGTAGATTCTACGCCAAACAGCCAGCAGCAACTAGTGATATTAGAATTCATTGTTTAAACTAGCACCTGCAAACTAGCGCTACACTCTTTATTTGTATCTTGAATCTGGAAGTTCCAAGAAGTCGAATCGAAACTGCGCCCACCGAAATCTCTATTGCTTGAATGATAAGAAGATATAATTATGTTACTGTGCCAAATATTGGAAACGGATATAGGAAAGATTAAATTGTAATCTGGATAAATCTCGATTTGAAAAATATGAATTGTTTGCTTGTGGTTACAACTAAACAAATACATCATACATTACAGGTTATCCCGACAAACCCGAACGTATTGGTTGCCAGCCTCAGATTAAGTGGCTGTATCAACAACTGTCACCGTTATGTAGTATAACTAACTTGACGATTAGGTTTCACGTTTTTATTTTTCTTTCAGGTACATGCAATATTTTTTTCCAAGAGCCAACCCACTATACTCAAAGTGGGCTTGTCACTATGGTGACGCCAGCCCAATAATTTCCGAGCCTAGATAATTTTTATGAGAAGAGAGATAGATTATTTTATTTAAAGATTTTTCGGGGTCACAGAATCGTGCTCTGCAAATAATAGATTCTATTACAGTAATTAAAAAGGTCACTCTCGAGCTTACTTTATTTAAGTCTTATTTGCAAATGAAACATCGGGCTTCAAACCACGATCTGTTCATAGAAGTGTTATATTACATGTAAGAGATGTATAAATAATGTGCAATGAAAAGTAAGAACAATAAATTGTTTGCAGTGATGATGATCGGACATATATTGGACATTGAATCCAATTACCTGATCCTGATTATGTAGCATACTACATTGATTTGCAATTGGTCTTTATTATTATGAATGATAACGATTTATAGATGCTTCAGTGAGAACACGAGAGTCGTTGATGAACTATTCATTTTTTAAGAGCCAATAAGTCATTGTTTCAAATATGCGATATATGAGGCTAAATAAATATTTTCTAGTAGTTAAGTTGGACAATAATAAAGCTTAGCTGTACTCTGATCAGTCTCTGGCAACCAATTACTGGTGTTAATGGAATGTTACTTAACTGGCCAGGAAACCAATACCTTAGTGTGTTTGCGCAAGGAACCAAAATCTGTAGAACGATTTGTATTAATAAATGGGCCTTCTTTTGTTGTTTAAAAATCTAATTGCATTGCGATAATATTTATACAGCCATTTCCAGTGATAAAGGTCAAAGTCTTAATTAAAAAACATGTGTCGTAAGTCTTAAAATCTATAAACCTAAAAAGCATACTCTAATTATATGTTGCTTCACATTTTTTTTGAAGGTTACTGTTGAAGTGAGTGACGCTATCAGCTTACAGTGTCGTGCACGTATGAATGGAACTACACCAAGTTAGGTGACAATGTCTGCCATCGACACGTAACCAAGAGCGACGGCGGAATATGGGAAACAGGGTTAATTTCAGTGCTGATGTTTACCACGATTTTCAATGCGCAATATAGTGAAGTAGCAAAGGAGTAACAGTGCTGCTCAGTTGACTGTGGATTTAATATATGCTCAAGGTGAAATTAGAGTAATTGCAAAGGAAGGGAAAAAGACGGGTTTTCATTTTAAGACTGCAAAAAGAATATTGGCGTATAATATGAAACCATTTCAGTCATTATTATTGCGCTGATAATTGTCTTTCCAAAGAGCAAGCACTACTGAAGTCTCGGTAGCTCCAGGCAATTTTTGGATTTGCTCATTAATTTTTTAAACATTAAATTCTGGATATTTGAATAATCTTAAAGTGAACTCCCACTAACACGTGCTGATCGGCACGTGGTTAGGGCTAATTATTCATTTTCGTGCGCCTAAGGCTGGAATGGGCTGTGCACCGAGCATACACGTATCACAAACGGGTGTCGTATATTGCCGAGACGAAGAGTCGACCTCACCAGGGGGCTCGAACCATTCCAACGCCGCAGGGGCGGTAAGTATTTTGCAAAAAATAAATAAATAAATAAATAAATAAAATGAAACTAGTAAATTATTTATAACTTATAATTGAAGGTTATTCACTTCTATCATTACTTTGTAGTTGTATTAATCCCTGTTTGGGTATAATAATGATGAAGTAGAGTAAAATTGAAAAAAAAAAAAAATCAATTTGAGCTTCAGATAAAAAATCACACCTTGCGAAATTTAATAAATTACCATAACAATCGGTTAGTTCTTAATTTTATATTATATAATATTCGATTATGTTTCTTAAAAAATATATTCGATGATATTATAATTATGATATTTATTATCAATATGATACGAAACGCTTAATCGTTTAACGCTCATTTTATTTGTAAACCCCCCTGCAATTTTCGCAGGCGGTGGGTGCGGCTCATCAGAGTCACATCACCACGACAGTCACGACCACCGTGGTTCACGGGGGAACAGGACCACAGATGCCTGGGTTACAGGGAAGCGGAAGTGGCCACCACCAGGGCGCGCTGGTGAGACAGGAAGTGTCGACGCACACGGGCCCTGTGCCCGATTCCGAGAGCAAGATACTCGTGTCGACTATTACCAATGGATCCGTATGCATGGTGAGTGACACTATATGTGGCGTCTTTCTGTCTCCTGAATTAATTGTTGCTTTGATCTGTTTAGTTTTTGATCACAAAAAAGGACTGGAGCGTCATGGGAATCATCTGTAAAACTCGCCAATAAATATAAGAGTTGAGATGTGTTGGGTATATAACGAACGGTGAGTAACAAAGCTTAAAATCGAGGTGGAAAGGCCGGATTTTCATCTTTCTGTTTGAGCGGCTGCAAAATCCTTGATTTGATAAAGCATCTTATTGAGACGTTTCACATGTATGTGCGTAAATAAAAAGACTGTACGTATTCAACATTTGGCTGCGAAAAAAAAGTATTATTATTTCATCAAGAATAAATATAGCAATGATCAATAATAATGTTATAAAAACCCATCTAGGCATACATCAGAATGATGTCGTATCTAGGGTTACAAGCAAAAGCCATGTGGTAACGTAGAAATGCTTGTAGTCTTATTAACCCATATATACCAGTAGTTTTTAGCCACGGCTTGCTTTGCAAGACGTGGATTGTACCACCACTTGGTGTTATTGATTTAGTTATATATATATATATATATATATTTATCTGTTTA
>LQRL01134832.1:1780-18684 GCA_001703475.1 Hydroides elegans | reverse complement strand
TCTATTTCCTGCATTACGAAAGCTTTATGAGACATGAATAAGTGTATAGACAATGGGAGAAATAAATATTACGTTGTATACAAATTATGGTATACAACAATCTATCATGTAGATAAATGAGATCACTGTGCTTATCTATTTCATTTTTATTTATCTTTGTATATTTAGGTATCAATACTTAACTTACTTATTTAAAAATGTACATTGTATACCTACACCAACGATGACTTGTCGCTTTCAGAGGAGCTACCTAAACCTGGGCCTATTTTTCGTTTACTCACGATTTACAAACCAGGCGAGCCTCTCTATCTAACATGAGTAGTCACTTAACTCAACACCTTTCCTTATCAAATTTAAATATTTTTCGTTTCTTACAAACACTGTTAACATAATATTGTTTTGATCTCGGCACTCACTTGAGCCTCCATTGATTCTGGCGTCTTCGGCGCTCGTGGCATCGAGAGAACGCGAGCTGCTCAACTGGCAGTTCTGGATGTTGCCACTCTCCATACCCAGAGGCACATCCACGCAATCTGGAACATGTCATTATTCTATAATTGCATAAGCGTGTTCTTGATTAGAGGATAAATGCATATTTTGGAAATATTATATTAAACATCATAAGGCAATTTATAGTTGTATGAAACTGTTCTCCGCTTGCACAAAACCGCATCATAAGCTCATATACCGACATCAAATTCACTCAGACGAGGTCATGATGAGGTTTGGCGCATAACTGCTTTTATTTAGGCGTTCTTTACTCAACTTTCGGTTGTTACAAAACTAACCTCACCTAGCATAATTCTAGTAAAAAATATCCCAATCAGATTTTGGTGTTCATTTGTAAATATTAACACGCGACAGACAACTCTTATAAGATAATATATCTATTTCCAATTCACTGACCGACGCCACTGGGCCCCGTGACGACGAATGAGAGGCGATCGAGGCGAGACACGAACCACGTGTCGCTGTCGTTCGCGTGCGAATCCCTGTAAAATTATATTGTAGAGTCTATGCCAACAATGAAATTTCAGATTTTGGTCCCATAGATTTAGGATCCATGGAGTAGAGTTTTTGAATGCACAATATGTTCCATTTATCATTAAGACCAAAGAGATAATATAATAATTACTAAGGGATCATAGCTTTTGCAAGTATAAAAACCGGAAAACAAACAAATAGATTTATAAGCGACAATAATTATACGTAAAATTTACATTTCAATGTTTTGGTATGCACTTACCTGTAGATGATATTACTGCCGCTCTCGAAGGGACTAGTTGAGTTGACCTCGACGTCCGTGAAAGGCAGCTCCTCGTCGGGCACGATGTCGAGTTCAAACGTCCAGAACACCCGGTCGGTGAAGAAGATCGTGCCAAACTGTAAATAATGTCGAATAAATGTTATTTGGTAAAACCTTTATATATCTAATCTATATGTGATACTCAGTTTATTTATTAAAGCAAACTATATCATGTACACACGTCAGAGTGTGTTCGAATATTTTTTTATTAATTGACGTTTTATTTTCCTTAGTGGATTTTTAGCGCTAGATAAACGTTTTATAAATCGGTATAAATAAATAACTTTAATTTAGTCATCAATAGTAATTGAAAATTATAATAAAAATATAGGATTTCACATAACGGTGTGCTTACCAAGAAGGAGACGCCACTGTCGCTGGTGTTGGTGACCTCGGGCATGGTGAGATTGTAGTCGGTGATTTGCCGGAAGCGCATGAAGGGCGGGAAGAAGAACGTGGCTCTCGTGTTGTATCCCTCCGCCTGCGATTCGTTGGTGTGGAACAGGTGCGCGCTGATCACGATCGGATCACTGAAAGAAGAAAAGGTTTTATGGTTGATTCTGCAAGACATCGAGCAATATCAAAAATGAATTCAAAAATACATTATCATCATTATCAGGATATCATTTGCGTCGTGGACGCAGGATAAATGTGTTCAAGCAACGTCAAGAGAAAGTCGGATTCTCGTTCGATGGTTGAAAATAAGAGGACGTCTGGAAACAACGATTTGGGTCATATTTTACCTCCTTTTCGAGTAAGGACTATATCCGTGCCAAGTGGGCTATGATTAAATCATTGTATTAGCTTTTAATTCAATTAGGAAAATATAATATTCAACAGAGACTACGCAAAGGAAAATATGTTGAAGGCAATATGCTCATACTCACCCGACGCCATACGTGATGGTTTCATTCATCTCTGCCTCAAGTAATATATCCGGCTGTTCAGTGAAATCCCGATTCACCACAATGTACTTGTCCAGAATATAGACGTTGCGACCCATGCTCAGCCCGATGCTCAACTTGAGTTCATCTGTGTCGTTATTCTCGAGGGCGTCCGTGATTTGCACTTGGACTAGTAGTTTGAACTGGTCATGCTCTTCTTCCCAGGTGCCTTTGCGATAGGTAACGCCTAAGAAGACATAGAATTATCAAAATAGCATGGGTTTGAATACTTTTTAAAATGCGAAGGGCCTGAGTTATTTATTTTGTATTTATATCATTGCGCAACATATACATTAAACAGAAAAGGTACAAGCGAACGTACATTACAATTTTGTGCAGTATTTTACTAAATGAAATGTTCTTAACTACTGGATCTAAGATTGGCTATGGCTCTAAGTAGGCCAATGATGTTTGCGAAAACCAAGTCAACGTTACACAAATATTGAAAATTACAATATGTATACGTCAAAAACTAAAAGACGTTAAACCTCTCTATCCGACTCCTTTTTTACTTACCAGTGTTGGTGACGATGCCGAGATCGAATACGGCATAGTCACTCTGCGTGGTTTCTTGGGTCGAATTGTACGTTGTGTTGAATTCGAGCTCGCTGTTTCCTGCCATGCAACCGACGTTGGTTCCCGATTCCGTCTATCGTTCAAATCAAGTCAATATTTACAAGTGTTTAACAAGTGTATAATAACTGTTATATAATTGAAATGATAACTGGCAAGAGTTTGCACTAATAACGGGGTAAAATGAGTCATTTAAATTTCAAATATTATGAGGACACGGCTTGTCTGCTTTAAAATTGTGTTCAAGATTATTTTACTCATCACAATATGAATATTATGTCACTCATATATGTGTTTATGTGTTTCTTCATCTGTACACTCTATCATTGTCAATCTATGTTCCTTATAACGTCTTACACCTCATGTACATATATACTCACCACTTCGATGTGATGCACGGTCATGAGCGCAGTCAAATTGACTGGCGTGTCCACATCCAAATAGGCATTGACCGAGCAGTTGGGAGGCACGGTGACAATGACGGGGATGTCAATGATGTCTCCCGGCTGGCCGCTCACCTCCAGGACTTCCAGGTTGTCGTCGAGACCAATGTCGCCAGCGTCCTGTAATGAGAACATGTATAACTTATTTGGATATTCATTCTTTCTTCGAAATTCGTAAAAAAGTGCCCCTCGGTTCAGGCGTATATAAGAGCTTCCAATGGAAAAAAAACCAAAACCGCGGGAAAACATGGTTGTTGGGTTAAAGGTTGAATAAAGGGTCCATTTTGGACAAGTCCACACATTGAAAAATGGAAACTCAATACCAGCATCCAGGAATGATGTTCTTGGTCCAGTTGACAAAATCTTTTAACTTAATGTGCAACGTGCAAATCAAAATACAAAACCCATTCATGTACCAAAATGTTTATAGTTAATTTTGAATACAGTCGCCTTTAAATACTGTATAACATTACTATAACTGCAAATATTGGATTTCATTCTCACCACATCGTGATCAGTCTCATTGAACTCCTCCGTCAGCATCAACTCCACCTCCTGCTGCGCCACAAGAATCGAGTCATCATTAATCTTAACGGTGGCGCTTAGCAACAGCGAGTCCCCTGGCGACAGCTCGCCGCTCCTCGTTGCTCTGACAGCGGCTTCGATGATCACGTGGTTGGCCTCAGGGTCATCGGTGGTGTTGATGAGGTCGTACTGACACACGTGGCCTAAGGAGACGGAGCGGATGTCGACGAAGGTCGAGTCAGTCCTGTTGATTGCGGAATGATATGGGATAAGTAATATATTACGAACATCACAAAATAGACTGTCTGTTATAATAAGTTAACAGATAATTTTAATCACATCCAAAATGCCAATAAATCAGTTTATCATATTTCATAGCAACCATACCATATTTTACTGAAGAGGTTACTCTCGAAAAACGCAGATTGAATTATCATTATTAAAACACTTTCCGGTTCCAAATAATATGCAAATTTTAAGCTATGCATTTGACATGTTTTTTCACTTCACGCACACGATCATGTATCATTTAACAACATTAGTTTTTAAAAACATCCCCAATGAATACCGGATATACGTATTTGATATAATAGGACAATGAGCAAACAACTATTCCCCATACCTGTACGACTCGTCATCATCAATCATCTGCTTCATCAGACAGGGCAGGTTGGCTCCGACCTGAATGACTGCGAGCGAGCAGATCTCAAGCACGCCGTCATAGTCCACAGGGGCTAGGAACTTGACCGTGTAGTCGTGCTCAGAGCCCTCGGGGATTTCAAGGTCCATTAAGTACAACAGCGTCTGTCCTTGGGCGATTGAATCTGTAACTGTCTGGTTTTCGTTGACAGGCGCCACGCTCAGAGTCACATTTGGGATATCATCACCCTGGAAACACATCATGAAAGTTCAGTATAACTATTTCAGTGATCACAAGATTTTTTTTAAAAGAACAACTTTTACTTGAGGTTTAATTCATTTCATCCCCACGGCATTTCATGAAAGTCATTCAACATATTTACTGAATTTTATGGTGAACGTATACTATGTCAGAGTAATCCTAGATGACAGATCAAACATACCGTTTCAATGGATGGCAGATCAACAGGGGTGATAGTTAAGTCCTCTTGATAAATTTGATCGCCGTACTCAACCAGAATGGTCACAGTTTGGTCTGCTGTTGTAAGGTCCATCATCTTTACGATTCCCTCCAGCACGATCGTGTTCTCGTCGAATTCCGTGGAGTTGGACAGAGGAATGTCACCTGAAACAGAAAAGCATTACATAATTCGAGGGCACTCAACGGTTTATTCGGGTAAATGTCTATTCTTTTCACATGGTTTGCTTGCTAGCAAAACACCCGAACAGAATAAACATGAAAAATAATTCATAAAGTTTCCTTGCACATTTTTCAGAATAAACATATAAAGGATTTTTCCTTTTTCAGAATAAAAATCACCCGAATAAAGATATGAAAAACCCGTATAATGCGCACCAGCTTTCACATATGAAATCCCTATTAAAATTATGAAATTATTAACTTTAAAACTATGAATTTGAATTTCACTGCTTTTGGTTATGGTTATTCACAAAAATTGGCGCGATAAGTGTCGTCATTAACGTCATCTTAATTCTTGTAGAAAAAAAATAGTCTTTAAATCTTGATTCTGGCAGGAATCTTAATTCTTGTAAAAGATTCTTTATTCTGGTAGGAGAAATGTTAATTATTGTAGAACATTTTAATCTAAAAATAAGGTTTATTCTTGTAGGAAAGCCTCTGAAAAGTTCCTTGCAACATCAAACAATGTTCAACTTGCTTCCAAAAACAGAATAAAGATTTTTTTATATAAAAATTAATAAAAGTTATTGTACGATGTTTTTGGATAGTTTCTTTCATGATTTAGGCCACTTCTAATAGTTTTGGCCAAAAAAAATCCGTTGAGTGCTCCTCATAATTTGCGTTTCAATGTGTTACGTACATGTATTGCTTTCATCTCAAATTGTTATTTTACACCATTATATCTAGTTATTGATTCAAATGTATATATACTTAGGCCTGCTTATAAATCGAATTTTATAATGCCTTACCAACATTACTGACTGGACCCATGATGATATAGACTTCATCGCGGTAAAACGAATCGGTGAATTCCGTGAAGTTGGACTGAAAGTCTTCCGGGGCGAGACAGGGGAAGCTGGAGCCAATCTCAATCACGCGAAGATTACAAGCTGACATTCCGTCCGTCACCTAGGTATTATGGAATTCTGATTGTTGTATACTATATCAGATCATTGTTGAGAATGGAAAGAAATATGTTCGATGCCATCATTCTTGCCTATATGTACATTTCTTGAATCAAATATAGAACGTTTGTACACCCTCATGCGATATTGTGTCGAACCTTATAAGCATGTCTTGCAACGGAGCTTAGTGTGGCTTAACCTTTTCGGTATTGCATACACTATTAAAAGTAATAATAATTATTCCGAGAACCTTACAACCAGTAGTCACGCTCAATGGATCCATGTCTTATATCACGTCAATTAATCATCTCTTATTTTCATATACCTCGGGAAAATTCATCCGGAAAGACTCACCTGAACCCTAACGGTGAAATCAGCTGTACTCTGTGGTGGCAGCCTCATGGTAAGTGTGTATTTAGCGCTGTAGCCCATTCCCAGGTCAGCGTCGTTCTCCTCGCCATCGCCACGTGTGAGATTGAATTCGGGCTCGATGCCTAACGGCTGAATTGGATCAATAAATAAGATATATATATATTTATGTTTATTCATCGAATTTTGTATCATTGGATAAGAATTTTGTGTCATTGGATAAGTTACATGGTTGATCATTCAAAAACATTTGCTGGTTGGAATCGATGATTCGTGATCGCTGTGTAAGGGAATAACATAGGGAACTAGGTTAATGTGCGATCACTGTACAATTATGCTGAAAATGTTTAATATAAATCCAATATACTTACATAGACTTGTTGGTCAGTAGTCGCGGTAATGCTGATTTGACCAACCCAAATGAAGCTATGACTGTAAGCTATGCCCTCGTTGAGCCAGTCAGTCCAACCTGTCAGCATGAGACCGACCGTTACATTTTAAATATGTTATTTTGTTGTGATATTTCAATTGCCATGCTTCTTCTTACTAAAAATGCACATTTTGATGAAATTCCATGAATAGCTTATTTTTCTAGAAAATTGAATACGTTAACTTTAAAGTTAATAACATTTCATATATTCTGAAATGTAATTTTAAAATTAATTCACGCAGATATCCGTTTATTTAATTTTAAAAATATTATCACAATTTAATCAGATCCCACTCACCATCAGTGACATTAGGATGCTCCATCAATTGCACCGTGTAGTGGATCTGTACCTCGTCCTCCTCTTGATCCTCGCTCACTCCGATGTTGCACAACGAGCCAAGCGACAGAAGGGCACGGTCGTAGGTTGGGCGCATGCTCGAGTCGTAGTCGGGGTCAGACTCATTCACTCTGTGATAAGGAAAGTGAAATAAAGATAAACTACGGAGCAATTCAAATTTTTTTAGTTTAATGTATTAAACAGGGACTGATTATGCCTAGTTTTAAGCATGTATAGAATGTGTTATTAGTAGCTCTCTTGATAATGTTGGAAAATGTCCGAAAATATTTCGACGTAACAAAACGTTTTCGTTACGTTACATTAAACTTTTTTGTCACGTTGTATTATCGCATTGACAGCTTAACAATATTAAGTCTTGTGACTATTATATTTTCTATAGAAATCCTACAGTGGCGTTAAAACCTCACAATTCAATAAAACATTTGTGTATGGTAAAATTTAATATACAACCAAAACGTTTCATATGCATATTGCCAAATAGGAAATCCGCCTTTACAAAGCAAAATCACCACACTTTGTTCATAGGGATTCCATTTCAGCCATACTCACTTAGAATCATAGAGAACCGTCGCATTCTTCTCTGCTCTATTGAAGCACGGCAGATTCACCCCACTTCTTGTCACCTCGACCTTGCATATCTTCACAAGCGGCGCGTTGTCATAGAACGGCATCAGGATCTCCACATCTACTTGGTCGTGCATGTTGTCAGGCATTGTTTGGATGGTGAGGGAAATGTTGGTTGCGGCGCCAATGGCCACGATGTCGTCGCCCATTGTGTAGTTGAGACTGAATACGGGTGCCTCAGCGGCCTGTGTTTGTATTATTGGGAAGGTTTGTGTTAGAACATTGACAATAATGATATGTTAACTGGATGATAAAAGCTTATCTTTTTTTTATATTCCATATGTTTAAAAAAAAGTATTAAGAAAACAAATAAACACGAAAATCAATAAATCATATATTATTCATATACATGTACTTATAGGCATAGAAGACGACCCTTTTATAAATAAATGATTGAATAAACAACTGGATGCAACACTCTTACCGTGCTGACGTTATTGGTCTCGACGATGTCAAGGGCGTTGGTTCCGACCCACAGCCAGTTGTCGTCGATGTCCAGGCCCACGGTCGCCCACATCTGCTCGCCATCCTACACAAGAGATCAGAATGAATGAAGAAGTGCATATTTTATGTTGATGCATTGCAACAACCCACTCGGCAAAGCCTGGTCCTATTCACGTCCCTTTGACGTCTCCCACTGACGTCCAGAATTGGTCTTAGGCTGGGCCTGTATGAAAGTTTGCCGGACGTACACTAAAATAGGTCCTACAGACGAAAAAAATTACGTCCTACCGATGTCTTCCTCTGACGTCCTAATCTAGTCCTAGGCTGGGCCTCAATGAAAGTTTTTCGGACGTACTATAAACAATGTCCTACCAACGTCATTAAATATACGTCCTACAGACGTAATAGAATAATGGCCCTTTGACGTCATAATCTGACGTCCTGTTTAGGTCCTTTTTAGAGGGGAAATGAAAGTACGCCGGACGTATTTTTGACAACGTCTTACTTATGTCATTAGACTATGTCCCTTGGACGTCATCGCTGGACGTCCTGTCTTAGTCCTTTGTCGGGTCCGTATGAAAGTTTGCCGGACGTTCATAATGTGACGTCCTACAACCGTAATACAATTGCGTTTTGAAAACGTAGTAACCTGACATCCGTTATGGGTCCTAGGAGGAGTTTTATCCTCAGTGACGTCTTTCAGACGTCACTTATCTAAGGATTAGATATGTGACGGATTATTGATGTCATATATTATTGCTCTACAGGTGTTCGATGCCATTTCAAATGCGTTTATGTCAACAAATTGGATTTGAAAATGAACAATTTATAGTTTTTAACCGTAACCGTAGTTTTTGCTATGTAAATACACCAATTACATTACAATACAGCAAGGTAACTTCTCGCAAGCTATAGTGTCCGCATGACGTATACATATTGAAAAAATCTATTAAAAATAACTAATCACAATAAGTAAATAACTAATTTGCGACAACTCTTTATTTGAACCTCAATCTCATATATTGTACATCTTAGATATCTCTAATATCACTACACTGAATACAATTCTTAATTAATACTATTTAATACTGACACACGTATCAACAAAACATTAGAATAAAATAAAGAAATGTGTATAATTGATATCATATGCATAAAATTCTGTAAGAAATTCTGAATAATCTTAAATCGCAAATAAAACAATGACACATTGCCACAATATTCAATCGCCACGCAAATAAATTCTCTATTCATCTTAATATTAAATAAAATAAAATAGCGATTTCATAACATATATGATTAAACTTTAATAGTTCATCTTTTACATTGAATTATAAATGAATAGACTTGCAGTTTCGAATATATCTATATAATTAAAAGAGTTTGTAATCAATGAAGTTAATTACTTGATAACATGAACTAATCTGACTATGACGCTGTGAATGCTTTGCGGAACGTTCATATATGGCTAACTTGTATAATATATGCTATGGAATAATTGAAAATATATCAAAATTATCTTTCCGTATTCAACAGGCTTTTTGAATTTGCTATTAAACAGTTCGAACTCATAGCATATCCGATCAAAGTACTTCAATTGTTCTTAGAACTTGACGCAGGTGTCATGGATTTATTGGTTCTGTTATCTCCAGTGCCTGTTATGTTCGCTATGGCAGTACTTAGATTAGCTTGGAATTGTGTGGCTGAAAACAAAACAAAGGAATTGGTTGCATGTTTATAAAACATTTTCAAATATCCTCGAAATCGAGTTATAATGAAAAATATTCAATTTGTTTAATATAATTTGAATAATAACATTAGGTAGATTAAATATGTAATGAACAACACCCGAACAAGCAATTTTCCGTCATTATCGAAGGACATATATTCACACAAGGCTTTCAGTCTTTAGATCAGAGGTCGGAAGGAGTGATACACCGATGGCTAGACAGAGGGACAGACATAATTTTGACACAGTTCCCTCATACAACTAGAAATCAACAGAAACTGATGTTGGTGTCCTTATAAATGAATATCTAGAAAAATCAGTACATCTGGTTTCAGTGCATATACAAATAGTTTATCACTTACACAGCCTGATCTTTACTTTGAGGCGATCTGGAGCGTGCTTTAGACAGGATGCAATTGCTCTATTTATTTCATCCTCTGTGGATTGCTTTGACCGTAGGACAGCACCTGTAACATGTTTATAAGAAAAGGCAATACATACAATTTTAATATAACGCTAACAGTACGGATGTGTTCAGAGACACTTGAAACCGGGTTGGGCCTAGCCGTGCAGTTCGGAACAGCTCATTTCATATAAGGCATATATATTTCACACTAGATTTATGAATTCTATAGGTAACAACAGCCGAGAAATTCACGATACTTGTTCCAGACCTAAAAACACCTAAAAAGCTAAGTTAAATCCAGAATCGGGATATACTATTCACATAAACAAACTTGAAATACACATAGAGTCTATTAAACTCAAAATTTCAGTTTTAACAGGTCCAGTTGGCAAATTATTTGATGTTAATATTTGTCTTGAGATATGGCTCGCGCCATTGGCGCTCGAATATAGGATAAACCATATGGTCCCAGTTAAACCTCATGTGCTATTCAAATGGTGTCATTGATAATTAACGATCAGTAAACTGTTTTACGGTTTGTATACCACTTGTCAATGAGGTCTACTCTCGACAGTTTTAGTTAAATAGTAAGCATCATAACTCATATGCGAATGTTTTTTAAAAGAATGCAAATGGTTATCAATATGATAATGGTAGTAAGCGCATATATTTCTTACGTTGAATAACTGTATAGCAGTTTGTGCCTTTGAAAGACCGTTTCCCTCTATTTCCATCCATGTTAAAAGCTGACATCACCTCTAAAGACATAAGCCTGAAATATTGAATGGCATGTCTTTAGTAGTTAATCCGTGATCAAAACCATGCTTTTGCGGAGGATATCCACATTAAATCTATAATTCACGGCTAAATGTAATTGTATTGTTACCATGAGGCCATAAACAATATTGATATAATGGCAAAAATGTCGTGACCAAAACCGGATTTCATTGCAAACGATAATGATGAATAAAAAATTATGTGTAAAAAATAAACCTTAAAGTCGTTTTAATCGTATTTCAAAGTAATTCCTAATCTCAAACTAATCTATTTTAATGGATGGAAATGTCAAGATATTGTTTTTTGGTTGGTTAAACCCACAATAGCTCTTAAATTTGGAAACACCTTAACCAAAATGGTTCGATGTTTATTTTTTGCAAATATTGCCAAAAAGGCCTCTGCAATATTAAATATATTGACAGAACATGTTCAACAGTACCGTTTCATAATTTGTCTTGTGGTGTCTTTTACATCTGTTCCGCCGATTTTTTCTAATCTCGTCACCTGATAACCAATACAGTAATAAAATATCAATGACTTTTACATATACAATTAGCGATATTTTTTAAAACTCTTTTTAACCTGAGGGCCATATTTATAAACTCTAAATGTTTTTGAAAGAATTTAGTATATGCTCAGTCTGAACCTAAATCATTATCATACTTTAAGTTATATTTTGAACTTTAAGTGCAAGAGGAAATGCAGCCATTGCTGCCTTTGTTTGAATTTCAGATTTTCAAAAATGTAGACATATATTGAAATATACACATATTTTACTGTAAACAAGGTTATGATTCTTAAACGCACATATGTATCTTGTGTATTTCCGATGAGTCTTCCATCGAGTTCATCAAACTCCTGGATTGTTTCTGCTGACTTGATATTTATCATTTCATTTGTGACATGTCTATGCGTGAATTCTTCAAACTGTTCCTTTACTTCACATAGAAGCTTTATAACCTTCCTTTGGAACTTAGCATTGTCCATAGGAAAGCCAGAATCCGCAGCGTCAAGCTTTCTTTTTTTATCTAGATATTGAATCATAAACATATTTGTTTAAAATCATATATTAAGGATTCCATCCATAATTCATCAAAAATCAATTGACTTGTTCATAAGTCAAATAAATATGTATTTTACAGAAATAAAGAGTTGACCAATACTAATATTACAAAGCATCGGCTTAATCACGTGAATGCGGCTATGTGAAAATTAAATAATCACAAAAGCATTTAATGTAGCAAAACAATCAAAAATATAAACATAGGCTTCAGAGATGCAAAGCCCCCAGCCTACGCAAAACATTCTTTATCACGAATATTTGTCGATTATAAGAAGCAGGTAAAAAGAAATATCATTCTCACAACGACTTTCTTACAACGTCTTTCTCAAAACGTCTTTCTCACAACGACTTTCTCACAACGTCTTTCTCACAATCTTTTTCTCACAACGTCTATCCCACAGCGTCTTTTTTTACACCGTGGCCCTTACATATAGGTCCACACAACGTAGTCCTCATAACGTCACAATATACGCGTAATCTTTCTTTGCTGTACAAATTTCCCAAAATATTTTGTGATAAATCAAACTGAAACCTCGACGTTGCACATCTGCAATATATTTTCTTTCACTGTGTGAAGTTTCAGAACCCTAGGACAGAGGCTTCAAACGAAAGTGCCGCGGACAAAGTGTTGTATAAATACCCCAAAATATCTCAAAATCGCCTAAGTTCAAACCCCCGTAATTTCGACAATTTTTGGTGGGTCAAACTGAAACCTCAACGTTGCACATTTGTAATATATATTCTTTTACTGTGGGAAGTTTCAAAACCCTAGGACAGACGCTTCAAACCAAAGTACCGCGGACAAAGTGTTGTATAAATACCCCAAAATATCTCAAATTCGCCTAAGTTCAAACCCCCGTAATTTCAACATTTTTTGGTCGATCAAACTCAAACTTAACAAAACTAGAACAAAACCTTCATGCCAAAATGCCGCGGACAAACTACTGCACCTGAAATGTTAACAGACGGACAGACGGACGGACGGAATGGGGGATAGCAATAGCCCTCAGCCAAATTGGTTGGCTGGGGGCTAAAAATCACAGATTAACAAAGAAGTATTTGTGAAACAAGACTAGAAGGTCAGTGACCTTGGATCCCCCGTGAACTTCAACAATTCGTAGATGCAGGATGGTCAGTTATAACTAGAATTAACCTTGGAAATAACGAACTATTTTGCCCCAGACCAAACTCGCCTGCACAAAGTGCTTGGCATCTGAAAACAAGTTTGAAATCGACAATGTTCAAAGTGCTTCAGAATCAACAATTTTCAATCGATCGAGATAAAATATCAACGAGGCACGACTTCAGACCTCTGGTTATGCGTGTTTGAAATTTGAAAGCTCTACCTCAATTGCCCCAGACCAAACTTGCCTGCACAAAGTGCTTGGCATCTGAAAACAAGTTTAAAATCGACAATTTTCAAAGTGCTCCAGAATCAACAATTTTCAACTGATCGAGATAAAACCTTAGCGAGGCACAACTTCAGACCTCGGGTTATGCGTGTATAAAATTTGAAAGCTCTACCCCAATTGCCCTAGACCAAACTCGCGTGCACAAAGTGCTTGGCATCTGAAAACAAGTTTAAAATCGATAATTTTTAAAGTGCTCCAGAATCGACCATTTTCAATCGATCGAGATAAAACCTTAGCGAGGCACGACTTCAGACCTCTGGTTATGCTTGTATAAAATGTGAAAGCTCTACCTCAATTGCCCCAGACCAAACTCGCCTGCACAAAGTGCTTGGCATCTGAAAACAAGTTTAAAACTACAATTTTCAAAGTGCTCCAGAATCGACAATTTTCAACTGATCGAGATAAAATCTTAGCGAGGCACGACTTCAAACCTCGGGTTATGCGTGTATACAATTTGAAAGCTCTACCTCAATTGCCTCAGCCCAAACTCGCCTGCACAAAGTGCTTGGCATCTAAGAACAAGTTTAAAATCGACAATTTTTTAAGTGCTCCAGAATCGACAATTTTCAATTGATCGAGATAAAACTTTAGCGAGGCACAACTTCAGACCTCGGGTTATGCGTGTATAAAATTTGAAAGCTCTACCCCAATTGCCCCAGACCAAACTCGCCTGCACAAAGTGCTTGGCATCTGAAAACAAGTTTAAAATCGACAATTTTTAAAGTGCTCCAGAATCGACAATTTTCAACCGATCGAGATAAAACCTTGACGAGGCACGACTTCAGACCTCGGATGATGCGTGTATACAATTTGAAAGCTCTACCTCAATTGCCCCAGACCAAACTCGCCTGCACAAAGTGCTTGGCATCTGAAAACAAGTTTAAAATCGACAATTTTCAAAGTGCTCCAGAATCAACAATTTTCAACTGATCGAAATAAAACCTTAACGAGGCACGACTTCAAACCTTGGTTAATAAGTGTATAAAGTTTGAAATCCCTAGCTCAACCCCTTCATATTAAACTTGCGTGCACAAAGTACCCCACATCTAACGGGACAGACAGACTGACAGACGGACAAGCTCAACCCTATATCCCCTCGTTTTCATGGGGGATAATGATATTATTACGTTGAACTGCGTTAATCTAAGGGATGACTTTTACACCTCCGCATGACCAACGTTTCTGCTAACGGCAGGTGTAGACGTTTGTCATTATTTCTTTAGAATCGACAATTTTTAAACGATTGAGATGAAATTATAGCTTATTTTTTATATCACACTCGCGTGCACATGTCACCCAATGTAAAGAGGGACGGGCAAACAGACAGACGGACACACATACAAACGGACGGACACGCTAAACCCCATATATCTCCGTTTCACGGGGGATTATAAGAGCTTATCAAAGAACACGTTATATTTAAGCACAATAAAATCGCTTACTTGAGGTTTCAACTGCAGGACTGGAAGTGGTGTCACGTGATCTTAAATGAAAGTAATAAAGGTTTATAACATTAATAACACTAACATATTCTTAGTATAAGTTTTCTCTTGATGTATGAGTCCACATTTTAAAAAGTTAGATCTAGTTTTATTTAGTTTCAACACATAATCTTAGACCAAGTGTTGGCGCCAAAGCTAAAAGTTACACTGGTCTGCCGGGCCAGTAACCCTAAAAACTTACTGGCCCGGCCGAAAACATACTGGCCCGAATTAAAGTGTTAATTATTAGAAATTACCATAAAGTGCGATTGATATTCACGTGGTTTTCACATGCTTCGCGCCAACGAAAAAAAAACAATATTTTTATAATTCATAGAGAAAGTGCCAGCGCCGAAGGCGCAAGCGATTTTTTTCACTGGAATCATAGGGACCTATGTTATTGTTAAGTATTCCTGTCATGCTTAAACTATGATTTTTTTTGCCTGAGATTGGAAGCTAACATGTCAGTTATACAGCCAAGACAACGGTCGCGTATATGGATGAGAATTGCTTTAGATGCGATCCTAATATCACAGTTTACCCGAAACAAATCTTAATTTAATTTTATAAAATTATATAGTAATGTCAATGAACGTATTTGAAAGGCCATCGCGGAAAAAAGATCGCTGGGTTTGATCGCAACCACGGATTCTACTACAAATCCTGGAGGGCTGAAGATGCGAGCGACGGAGGCGACTAGAGGGTCAGTCGCAGGGTTCACCCACGATAGTTTTGATATATTTCAGCAATTTATGAAAAATAAGTAATGATTAAAGAGTAATATCCATATTTCATAATGGCCCGCCGGGTCAGTAACCTCAACAAGTAACTGGCCCGGCCAAAAAAAATACATGCCCCGGGCCAGCGGGCAAGTGTTAAGCGCGATCACTGCTTAGACAATATATTTTATTATAAAGATATACTGTAAAATGTCCTATATAAACTTACTGGAAAATCAATTCGGTTGGTTGCGTTATATATTGTTTTCTTTCTTTTCCCTTCGATTTAACTTCTTGACTTGGAGTCAACCTGCTCTTTGAGTCTGGTAAAAAGAATAGAAATATAGTTTAATATTCCTGATAATCTGATATGAAAATATATAATTTTCTTTTTGATTTAGGGCCTAAAGGGACCCCACATTTTTCGATTAGTTTTATATATATACATGTTCAGGCCACCGGATTTTGGTTTGGGCCCCTAGTTTCTTTTAAGAGCGGGAGGCCCTCGGGCCCCTTCGACAAATATCGAGTTTTGAGCCCTGATATTGAATGATATTTACATACGTAGAAACTAGAGCGCTGCCCAAATGAAATGAATTTTCCGCACCTAAAATTATCATCCCGTGTGACTGCTAGGGTACACTTATGCTTTTAAATATTTTCTAATATCATGCGAGGTCCTAGAAGCGCAAAAAGCCGGTAGTTATTCACTCAGACATTTTTTATTGGTATTGTGGTCGATATTTTGGCCGGTGCTGTTTTTGATAATGCCGATAGATTTTGCAAGCCACTGGTCCGAATTAGAGTTCTATAATATTATTTAAATATAATGTGGATTTTAAGAATAATGATAAAAAGGTCATCATATTACAGTGTCATGAGACCACTGTAAACCACATAAATATAGGCCCCCTACCCCCGGACAAATTAATTATTATAACGGGAAAAGAGATCACCACGGGAGCAATAGAAATTTATGGAGTAAAATTTTATGAAATCGCGTGAACACATGAACTAATGAATCAGAACACCAATATACGAAAAGCATATTTTTTAT
>LQRL01134817.1:3086-13413 GCA_001703475.1 Hydroides elegans | reverse complement strand
GGAATAATAGAGTGAAAACCGAATAATTTGACAACATAAACGTAGGATAAAAAAAAAAAAAAAAAGAATTGACGTGCTATTAAGACCATCATACACTTTTATACACGGATATATATTGAAATGATAAAACCACTTTTCATCGAGTGTTAAGGTATTCTATGATTTTGAAGAAATTGTATTCATATTTTGCTGAACTGATATTGAAGTATTTAATTTAAAATGATAGTTTATGCTAATTTCACGGGTAATATCAGATTCATGTATTTGATAAGATGTGTTGGACAGGGTTTTGGGAGGAGAAAATCGTGTCAAAATATCACGTTTAACAGCACCAGAGTGTGAAAGAATTTTTACATAATTTTGTTAACCGTGTTTCGTGCTCAAATCAAACTTCGAATACCTGTATGTTTTCGTTAAATGACATTTATAAGAAGCTTTGTGATATGTTGCATTTAATGTAATATAGTATTAATAAGAGTTCATAGAATAAATGCTTAAAATATTGGCTTTGAATTTCGAATGGATTTCCTTAAATCATAATGCCCAAATATTCTGTCTCACTTCTGCTCATGATCCTAAATGTTTTGCATTTTTCACTGGAACGAACATGGAAATCCTTTCCAAACTCTTTGCCTTCCTTACAGCTAAATATCATTAACTAAGAAATTCGGTTGCTTCATATCTGTCTAAATCTTTCTAAACTTTGTTTCAAATGTGTAATGTTTCAATAATTGTTATGGGAGTTATATAACCGACATTCCAATGTTTTACCACGTGGTACAAACAACCTTCTTTGCGCATGTGTGGTTTATAAACCAATCACATTATTTCTGCTCATAATCAAGGGACATGGATTTTACCTAACGACATTTTTTTTAACTTTCTCGGCATGTGTATACAGCTACCAGTAATAGTCCCGATTTCCGAAGGGAGTTGCAACGATGGAGTCTTCATAATGTAAATTGGTTAATCTGATAATATCGAATATTGTTTTTTGTAGCGATTGCGACGAAAATGTTATCGAACTAGAATTTGTTTTCACTTATCGATGAAAGGTTCGCCCGTATACTACCGAAAAACGCTTACCGAACTTTCAGTCTGGCTATGAACGCTTCGAGTTTATTCGAGTCTATTTATCCATGTGCCTTCACAGAATATCCATACCTTGTGTTTTGTTTCGCTCAAATTTCAACATTTACCTAATTGATGTTCATACATAATGCATATTATCAAGATTTTCTGGCTTAATTTTTCACATTATAACCAACTTACATAACATAATAAGATATCGAGATAACAAAACTGAAACCAAATATGCTTTAATGAAATTATATATAAAAAATATTTGATAGAGCTATCAGATTAACCAGTTTCACTCACACTGCGCCCTTGATCATGTGATTACAGGCGTGATCGACCCGCGCAATGGCGAGGAAGTCTCGATGCAACAGGCCGTCCTCCTGGGCATCATCAACAGCGAAGAAGGCCTCTACGTCAATCAGCGCATGCGCACTTCCATGCCCATACCGGAAGCCATGAACGAGGGCTTGATCAAAGTGGAATTCACGACCACGAAGAAGACCAAAGAGAAGCGGTCGGATGTGGGCTTGATGACGATTAAGACGCAGAAGGAGTCGAGGCCGTATACTGTGGTTGGGGTGGTTGATGCAAAGAGTGATCAGCATTTGAGCGTCGATGAGGCGATTAATCGCGGAATTCTGGATCAGAAATCGGGATTCTATAAGAATACGATGACCGGGTCTAATATGAGTTTATCGGATGCGCTGGATAGCGGGTATCTGATCGCGGAGTTTGACGAGGAGGCGCCGGAACAAGCGAGCGAGATCGTCACGAGAACGTACGCGATTCACGCGGTTGTCGATCAACGTACGCATGATAAGATCACGTTTGCGCACGCGGTTCAGCTGGGATTACTCAATCGCGATACTGGCGCCTATTATCATAGCGTGAATGATGAGCATATCTTTGTGGGTGATGCAATCAAACGTGGCTTCATCAAGGCTACCATCGTGGAGGATCCAAATGATATTGCCGATATCGCGCCTGAGAATAAAATGGTCGTCGAAAAAGTGGATATGATCCGCAAAAAGCTGATCAATCCACTGAAATCGGTCAACGCTTTTAAACACGTGGCCGAACACAAATGCATCAAAGGTGAAGGTCAAGCTGAATCGAGTGCAATGTCCTCTGCTGCAGCCGCGTTTTTCAGCCAATCACAGAGCAGCATGCCGGCCTCGTTTTCAAAACAGGAAATGACCATCAGCAAAACGGTCACTTCCGGTGGCAAAACGGAGCACGTGACGACGACACTCACTTCCGACGGAAGTAGTGAGCACATAACCTCGTTTTCGAGCAGCCTCGATTCCATGCCCAAATCGGACGAAGGCGAAGAAGAATAAAACATAAATTAACATTTTTTCGAAACTAGATTTATATTTTCCTCAAGATTCAATACATACATGTATTTGTCCAAAATCATTTATTATTCAATGTAAAGGATGATACGCTGATGAAGTTATATTAAAATTGGACTTTCAAGATCTAACATGACAATGAGAACTAATTAGACTTTTTTTGTGTAAAATGTGAACCTGAGAAATGAAAAAGTACAATGACATATGAAGTTATCAAAGTTTGTGATTTTTGACGTGCCATATAGTAGTTTTATCCGACCAATTGTGATTATAGTAAACATAGATTTGAAATATAGATCAAGCATAGACTATAGATGATGAGCATATGTAAAACAAATTGAAGTATAACGCTTGATCAAATAAGCTCGTTGATGCTTTTCAGCTGAAATCAAAAGAATTAATTATTAACTCTAAAACCCTGATAAAGCTTATACGTCAAATGAAAATTGATAAAACGATATTAACGTCAACTATAATAGTTCAATATGGAATGTGAAATTTAGCTTAATACTAACATTTGAATCTCAGCAATATGTCATACAGTGTCATGCAGAATTAGAAAAAAAAACGTCTGCAAAATTAGCTTGCTAGAAATAAGCAGTTCCCCTTGATTTTTAAAGAAGAGAAAATATTTGTGTTAATATTTTATGTAATAACAGTATGCCTCGCTATGTTGCTTTTATTGTTCAAGCGAATAATTTTCTGTAAATGCTAATATATAGAATACTATGTATCACATAGAGAAGTTTATATGCAATTGTGTATTCAAGGACGAATTTACGTTTCTGAATTATCCCAGTTTGATTTAATCATTGGACTGATTTGTGTATTATTGCTTTGAATGGGTAGATGTTATTGCTTAAGTCATTATGTATACACAAAATGTATTCATTTTTGTCCGTTGTGAAGTTACTTGTTGCGATTTAATGTTTTTTTGTATAAGTTACATTTTTGCTTTATCCTTACTTAAAATATATCTAAATAACTCATTTATAAAACCTTTCGAATAATGAAATTAAACTTTATGAAGCTATATTCAAGGTGCTTTGAATATAATGTATGTGTATTTTCGCGTAAAATAATAGTGAGTAACAATATATGAAGGATAAGTCATCGTGACATTATTTGCCTTAAATGGAGAAATTTGGGTAATATTTTCGCCTTGTTTTCATTTTAAGGATATAGCAAATGAATTCAAATCATGATATGAAGTTTGCTAATTAACTGAAAGTTAGTTAAGTGAATGTACTAGCCGGACATTATAGGGTTATTTCTCTTGGTGCTGTTAAACGTGATTTTTTTTTTTGAAGATGTCGAACTGATTATATTTATGATTGTTTTCTTTCTTTCGAAATGTTTTTTGTTGTTGCATAAATTGACTGATTTTAAGATTAAATCATAGACACAAGACATTAAAACGGATGTTAAAAAGTTATGAAGTCCAAAATCACATGTTTAGAACGTATATAGAGAGCTTCATATGCTTTTCAGTTTGCAAAGAAATACTGTGAGAACTCTAGAATTTACGAAGTTTGTATATTTTGGTATTATATCATGTTCTATCCAGTTAAGAAAAATGCAAATAAATTTAAATGTAGACTTAAATGTTGAAGTTTTTAGCCACGGCTTGCGAAGCAAACCGGGGTTTGTGTCACCGCTTTTCCGTTATTGATGTCTATATATATTTATTTATTTATTTGTTTAGTTCGTAAACTTTTTCTAAAATCGCTACTCCTCCGAAGATTGTAGACGGATTTGAATGCGGATTTTTTTATATCAATCTTTAGGGTTTCAACTCTTCAGGGTGTGCTTACGTAAGCAATGGTGCTTATATAAGCACTTCAAAAAAATAAAAACATTTTCGGGATGACTGGCCTTACCTGTCTCCTGCAGTTAAGTGAGCGAAAATACAAGATCTTCTGGGTGTTTGTTTACGTCACGTGACAAACGGCTAGTTGTCGATAATAAGGATATTTCAAATTTCACTGCCTTGTCGTTCATGTTTTGTAATAGAGAATCGGTAAATGATAAAGCATTGACTGGCCAATGTAGAGGCACCAGTTAGAAAGAAAAGAAAATCATTTTCGGGATATGTGATATGCACTGCTAATGTATTTTTTTTGCGTTTCACGTACAAGGCTTCCTCGGGTTCCGTAGATTCGAATGCACCTTATTCAATGGCGTTATATTGTTATTACATAATATATATTGTAAGGGAAAGAAATTGGTGATTTAATCCATGGATTGTATTAAAGAGGTTGAGTTTGAAACATAATTGTATATAGTATAGATATTTAAAAATAGTTACGATGCGATTGTGTGGCGTATTTTAACATAGTTTTGGTAACTATTATTTTATCAAAGGAAGAACTAACTGGTGTATTTAAAAAAAAAAACGTTTTACAAACGATTATACTCAAGTGATATGATTCTAATAACCAACGGATATTACTTTTTTATTTTTCTATAGCACTTTAACAAAAATCAAGATTTTTTTGTCAGATATTATTAAATGAAAAAAAAATATATATAGAAAAGTTTAGTTACTGGAAACAAATTAATACAATATTCACAATGAAAATATGACTGAAAGGAATTACTGAACAATATTGTTTGTACCTAAATAAATTGGATTTATATTTTTTTTAATGATGGTTGAAACACTAGATAAAAAAATAAACGACTTACTTTTATATCGCAGCGTGAATAGGAGGTATGCAAGTTGTGGCACACTGTCCTTGGACAGTCTTGTTTATATTTGTTGTTAAGATAGATGGGTGTATTTTGAATTCGCGGGAATCTGTAGTTCGCGGACACGTGTTATTTGAGAATTACTTGAGACCGTGATCGTATTTTGACTTGAGTGTGATAGAAAACTGGTTTCTCAATGTACACGTATTCCTATATATTAGATGTTTCTAAATATGAATAATTCTCGAGAAACACGTGTCCGCGAATTATAGATTCCCGCGAGTTCAAGATACACTCCTATGCGTAGATGCACAAAACTCAAGCATAAGATAACTCGACTCGATCGTGAATAAAATATTGTTGATCGGGAGTAAAGAAGGGAACGCTCAAACACAGATGGCAATTATAATAATATAAAATATTATAATAAAGTAGTACATCGAACTCTTTAAATATTGAACTTAGTAGGTTTAGTCGTTTCCACTTATATCGATCAAAAATAATGACCACAATATACAAAGAAAGTGTAAAGAAACCACCAACATAAACCGAGTCGAACTTATAAGAGACAAAAAGTTTAAGTTGAAGGATATATGCAAATTCTCTAACTCAAATTCAAGTCAGTCGTAGATTGTTTAATTACTATTTCCCGTTCCTATTGCCAGACATTTAAACAAAAACAGCTTCATGCTTTTAATTAATTTTCAATTACATTAATTTTGTAGAAACAGAAGAAAGCCTCCGATTGGACATTGAAGGAGGCCACACCCATCTGCATCCCGACGATATCTCAACGGACCTATCACCGCGGTCACCAAGGCAACCGGGTGATGGACAGGACATGACTGACAGCGACGGCGACCAATCAGAAAAGGGCGGAAACAGTGACAACGAATCAGAGAAGAGAACTGGAGTGATGGACAGCTTAGACTCTGCCTATGGCACTATGAGTACAACAACTACGACAACAACAACGGTTGTGCATGAGATTCAATCTGTCGATGAAGGTGATGGTAGTAATATCAAAACGGAAGATACTGGTGACGGTTCCATAACTGTTTTATCCGAAACCAAAGACCAATCATTAATAGGGACTGTTTCATTGGATCAAGCCTTTGTTGATAAGATGGCGATTGGCGGGGCTATACACGAGCGAACGCCACCTATTGGTGATAATGGTCAAGATAATGACAACAAGCTCAGTTCACATATATCAACAAGCAAAACAGTTACTGAAATAACAGTAACTGAATCTCAAACCAGACAAGACCAAAATATAAGCATTATTGACTCACCCCCTAAACCCGAAATGTGCACGGTCGGTACACAGTATGACATCGATTCGGATTCTGAACAAGGCGCTGGTTTATTATATACATATACTGAAAAATACCTTATCGGGTCACAAAGTACAGACACTGAAACTGTTACCACCTCGGTGACAAATATTAAATCGATGAGCGAGAAAACTGATACTCAAATAGTCCATTCTCAAACCAGTACCAGTGAAATTATTACTGTTACTGAAAGCGATTCTAAAACCGACATAATGACGACAAACGAGGGTTCGGGTGAGGTAGGTTCATCCAATATCACCACATTAATACAAAAACAGACTGAGAGTTCTGATAAATCAAACATTGGAGTTATCCAAAGTACATCGAGTGAGACAACCGTTACTCAACACGAGGAGCAACAAAATGGTGGTGATGTATCGGTGGCGGTGAAGAAAAACGTCAAGCACAAGAGTCTTGGAAAACGCAAGGGCAAAAAGAAAGGTCGGGGACGGGCCGCTGCGAATTATGCGGAAACCACAGAAACAACCGAAGTTGTTGAAACACATGAGGGTGTCTCACAACATGATGTTAAGGTAGAAAGTGAAGAAACGGCAACGCCATTGAATATCCTTTCATCGCTTATTGGAGAGGGTGGTTTGGCTGGATATCTGGATTCAGTTGACGGGGCGGAGGTGACCAATACTGGGGGTACTGAGGGCATGGTAAGTACCCTGGATATCAATACCAGTACAACGACTGTTGTAGTAGATGGAAACTCGTCAAACACAACGTCAAGGAATAACGTAACCACTGAGGTGACTAATACTGACATTAAACAAAGAAAAAGAAAATCAAAACGCAAAGCCGATCTTGAAATCGTAACGACTCACTTAACAGAAGACGCGGAACGTTCAAGTGAAGAGGAATTCTATTTGGCGCCATATATGGGCGAATCAACAAACGTAGAAACAAGGAGAAGAAACATCGTACCAGTTCCAACAGGGTCAGCCATGATAGAAAAACATGATTTGACGAAACTGAAATTACTAGCAAACGAAGACGAAGATGAAGGGTTATTAGCGGGTGTGTCCTGTGGCAAACTATGTTGTGCCTTGTTACCATTATGGCTGCTTTTAGGTTTTCTGTTGTTCTTCTTCTTGTTGCCATGGTTATTGGCGGCGTGTGAATGTGAATGGGTCAATAATCTGGAGAGGTCGCTTACGGTCATGTTGGTGCATAGGGATGGGCCGCCACCCTTTTAAGATACCACTGTTTCCGAATATAGTTTAAGTTCCAGTTTTACAGACCTCACATTTGGTCGGTAGAAATAAATTTGAATCGAATGATTTTCATAATATATGTTTTTTTTTTAAACACATGTTTTGGTTTGCAACCAGATCGCCGATTTACACAAAGAACGAAGTACTGATATGTCCAACATTTTTATTTAGAACACACTTTTATATATTTATAAAAGTCTTGAACCCGGTGATAAAATTGAAGATAATATCATTTGTTTGTTTTGCATGATGACCTGTTCTTATACCAATAGTTAATCTGGCATACATGTACGTGTAAATATCTAACATAACTGCCTCATTTATGAAGTTACTCACTTAAATTATATGTATGATAGAGAACAGTTTTTGAACTACATGAAACTTAGTTTTTATATGCGTAGCAGTATAAGCTAGTAAATTTATAGAAGCTGAGCTACCTTAAATTTACAAATTTTATCGATTTTGTATTTTCACTTTTGGGTAAGATTTTTTTAAGCTTCACGATTTTCAAACGATCTACAAATATGTTTTAGGCAGCACGTCTTTCTTGTCATAGCACATTTTACCAGATTTTTATGTTTGCTTGAATTTGTTAAAATATATGAATGTTATTTTTGTTGGTTTATTGCTTTTATATACCAGAATGGTTAGATTTGTTTTGTTTTAATGTTCAGAAGATAGTTTGATATGCTTTGCTTATTTTACTGTTAAGATTTTTCTAATTAAAAAAAATTGCCTTTTATACATTTGTTTGCAATATGCTTCGAACATTTTAGTTTAGGTAAATAAAAAACATAGATTTATTAAGCTGTATCCTTTAATATTGTGCCATATATAATATACAGATTACTAACGTATACATTTTGTTTTCATGACCATATATGAAATTGATCATGAACATAAGTTTGAAGCATTTAAAAGAAAATATATACATAGAATTCAGCATAGTAAGAAATGCAAGTTTACAGCATTTAGGAAATTTATGATCAAAATTCAAAACGTAATGATGGGGAGGGGGGTGGGATGGTTATCCCTGTTTGTTCATCCCCAATTTCTTTCACACCATTTGGTCGGTTCCCAAACTTTTGAGAAGGAAACACAAAATGTTCTCGTTACATGTGGGGAAATCGGATTCGAGTTTATTGTTTGTATACTCCGGGGAAGTATTGACATGAAAGCTTGTAGATTAGAAAATGTGTATTCATGTTCGAAATATCCCGGGTTGCTACAAGTAATAGAAGTATGGAAATGTGAAATAACTACAAATTAAAAAATGAAGTTTTAGTTTGTAATCCTACAATTCAATGCATGTGAACGCAATAAAATGTTATGCTTTTTAGGTTAGAGTTTTATTTTCTTACATTAATTTTGAAATAAAGGAGTATTAAGATACAAAAATGAGCTATGTCTACACTATATAATATTCTTCATTATTTACAGAAACACATTGAATTATATTTTGTACAATCGTCCTGAGATAAAACATAATATCAGGAAGAATTAACAGACATGAAGCGAAAAAACTACAAATATATTGATCCTAGTTTGAAATGATGGTAAACAATATGTTTTATATTGCCTACAGTTTTAATTGTGTAAGGTACATGTATATAATTTGGATTAGTTATTTTATTTAATCTATAACATTCACAAGTAAACTTGCAACTTACTTAAATTTATTGTAATTTATTCTACACTTCGCGAATATGTCGGTTACAATTTTAAGAAAAAATATCAAATACTCGTTTACATCTTGTTTTGTGCATTCGAGAATAACAATGTCATGGTAGCAGTTATATACTGGCATTCGACTCCAGACATTTTGCTAAGCATCAACACCTGACAAAGTACAAATGTAGGATTCTATATACAAAACACGTGCAACCCTATCTTCTCCGACTTAAAACGCATCTTGTGAACGTGATTAAGAGCACCATGGAACACGATTACGAAATGAATATCACAGAAAAGCTACTGAGAATGGAAACCAGTTTTTGTCTTATGGAATTAAGATTTTAAGATATCTATCAGTAAAGAGTAATCGCTTGAACTAGTAGTAGCAGACCCAAAGTTCATATTTCGGTGAGATATATTTAATTAGAAATCACTTTAACAACAGTTTATTTTGTGAAATAAAATTGTCAAAAGCAATATGAGAACCGGCAGATTATATAATAACGGTATTGCGCATATTCAATAGGGAACCACATATCCATTTCTACTGGGCGTCGCCTCCACTCTCAAATTGACATTCATTTCTTCACCCTCAGGGCATTCCAAGTTCACATTCACTTTCCCCGGCTGCTCCGCGCTCTTCACCCTTGTATTGCTACCATATGGCTCAACAGTCCATCGGTTATCAATGCGCGCCGGCACATGCTGGTACTTGCTCATTTTCCACAACTGGTCTCTGCTCGGTGGCTCTGCAGTAGCATCGCGCCACTCGAAGAAATGGTTTCCCTTTCGCGTCGATCGCAAACCGGAAGTGGCCGACATTGGCCTGAAGTTGACGCGTTTGACGGGTTTCGCGACCGGTGGCGTCGGTGGGAGATCGCGGTAGTCGGGTGCGTGTAGCAAGGTGCGACTGAGCGCGGCGCGTTGCAGATTCTTGACCGCCGCGTCACCGTCGGTGGTTGTCGTGACC
>LQRL01134812.1:8838-19138 GCA_001703475.1 Hydroides elegans | reverse complement strand
CAAACGAGTTTTTTTTTTTTTTTTTTTTTGTGGATCTAATGAATGCAAGAACTACAGTGATTGAATCTTATTGGCAATAGGGATTTGCTTTCACTTACTGAACAAGTAAGTTGGCCTACCAAGCACATAAATTACCAAACAGTTTTATCATACGTTCACGATTATCTTATCTTTTTTTCTGTAGAGTCTACGATATAATAAACACTATAATTCACCTGAATAACTTTCTTTGGAAAGTGTGCCAGTTCTGCCACGTGAATACCGAAGCTCTGGTCACAGACACCTGTAAATACAAGAACATATATGGAATATGATTTCCTTTAAATCCGGTGATATTGCACAAGGAATACTAAACCCACTTTAATATGTATTCGCCAAAATTATACATGTATGTCATTTAAAGGCAAATCAAAGATTTTATTGAGGTTATCTTAAGCGCATACCTGGCTTAACCTTGTAAAGCAGCGTCAGTGTATCATTGGTCGTGAGTGCAGTCACGTGCAGATTGGTGACAGTGGGCACGAGGTCAGCCAGTGCAGTGAGTTCGTGGAAATGCGTGGCGAACAGGCAGAAGGCGCCTATCTTTTCGGCGATAAATCTGTTGAAGGAGCAAGCGAAAATATAAAAAAAAATTCGGGTCACGAATTTGAGAAGAGTTGGCGATATGGCGAAATGTGGAGGAAATGGGGGCTCGATGTAATTGACAATGTCAAAAACCATTTTGGGTCATTAAGTGTTTAACTTAAGTTATCACTTTGTAATTGACCAATGAGATGCTACTACGGGGATCCAACCTAATGCCTCTTCCGATTTCATTCAGGTTATATTATCGAGATAACAATGCTATTAAGTGGACATGAATCTTCCATTTTCACCGCTTAAATACGAAAATAATTATATGTTAGTCTTACTGTGAAATAGCCCACGCCAAACCGAACCCATCGTAAGTGGAAGTTCCGCGACCGAGTTCATCGATGATGATAAGCGAATCTGATGTTGCCGACTAGAAAAGGAAAGCACATTTTTTTGTTTCAATACGCGGTCAATAAGCACTATCTTCTTTTTGTTGTAAAATGATAAATACACATGTACCTGATAATTGGACCTTAAAGCTGTTCTTCTAATCTATATCATCAAACAAGGGTTGAATCAAAATATTTATCTTGTAATCTCATAAACTTATTGCCATCTAACAGTTTGAACAGTATGCCATATCTAAAAGATTTAATACACATATAAAAAGGCTTCAGTAATGAATCAAGATCCCTTAGAAAATAATCTAGGAATCAAGAAAAGTCTGACCAGGTTTTTACTCATTTTAAATCATGTTATACTCATATCAAAGTATCTTATGCATGTAATTCGCCAACGTATTTTTTCTTTTCAAATACTGATAACTGAAAAATTACCCTGAGAATTGACGCGGTTTCGAGCATTTCCGCCATGAAGGTCGACACGCCCTTGAGCTGTGAGTCGCCCGCCCCAACGCGCGCAAGGATACAGTCGACGATCGAGATTTCCCCTTCCGCGCAGGGCACGAAGCAGCCGATTTGGGCCAAGAGCACGATGGCGCCAACCTGTAAAATAAAGAATACATGCGTTAGAAAAGAATTTAAATTTGACCCTTCTTATGATATTTAGCAGTCGATTTTAGCTACTAGCACGATGGCGCCTACCTGTTGAATAACGAAGAAAATACTCATATAACAGTATATGCATACATGTACGCTACTGATAATTATATCAACCACATGCGTCCTTCATATTCCTTTTAGTTCACTCATTTCATTGTTTAACGTTTTTTATTTCTGGTAGGTTGACATTTTCTCGTTATATCTTTCTTGTAAATAGGATGTTAATGTATTTTACATGTGAATAGTTTCTAGACTATGCAATAACATGACCATATATATAGTTTATGTTAATCGTAACAATTATCAAAATCGTGACTTACAGATCTGATGTATGTCGATTTACCGCCCATATTCGGTCCAGTTATAATTTGAAACATCTGTTTATCTAAAGAAACAAAATGAGAAATGAGAAAGGTTAGAAACAAATATTTTCTTCAAAACACAGACATTAAATGCAATTTCGTAACTCTTCATAGCCTTGCTACGAGAAGTCATTGACCTTTTTGATTACAAGTATATATTTTTATTTTTCTTACGACAAAAACAAAATATATCGTCGCTGTTTTTGCGTAGTGACGTATGTGCTTTTTTAGCGTTTTGAGATAATGGCAATTGAAATTTCCTGACGAAACAATTGAAAATTTTGTGAACTTCTTTTTATTTACGAAACATTTGTTTGGGTTATAATAATTTCAATTGGACCCATGGGGGTTACCAATCATGGGATACGAGTGGCTTTATCCTAAACATGCAACTTGGTAGAAAAATCATGAATTGATACCATACGTCACTACGCTAAAAATGATTTTTTTGACGTATAAAATCAAAACTAACCCATCACCCATGAATTATATGATTGCAAATGAACTAGATTCCAAGATAGTTCGTGTAAAGATAATTTGGGCCCAATCTCTATTCTATATCTCATAGCATTATTACTCTTTTTCTGATTTTGGGTGATTTTGAGTCTGGACTTAGCATGCTCGATGCGATTCCTGCAAATTGACAAACACTCAATAGTATTTTGATTAAATTCTTTTTTTTTTTTTTGGGTGGGGCGGTTCTTGTGTTAAGAATAGATTTCATGGGTTTCAGGGAGGAGTCAGTTTGTGTACATTTAGGTAGCTTATTACTGTTACAGTTTTTGAGAGACAAGATTTAGAATTATATAAAGTGATCAAATTGTTACTTTTTTGAGATGATGTGTGTCAAAATAATATTCCCCGTTTCTATAGAAAGTCTTATCAAATTGTATAGACACCAACAACTATAAAACCCATGAAAGTACCATTTACCATAATGGTAAAATACGTTAAAATTACACAAGATCAGACTTAATTATTTATTTGAAATAATGCCTAACAAAACATTAATTTGTGATCATATTTCAGTAAGGTGGTAGTCAGGTTTAATTGTGTTATGCTCTTTTCAATTTAAGTATGCGTGTAAGGATATTTCGGTACACAGTAACTCAATATTATGATTTTGAAAACACATACGTCACTACGCAAAAAACGAAAAACACGGTCGGGGCACTCATACGTCACTTTTGAGAAAAAAATCTCCACAATTAAAAGAGGAATCAGTTTGAAAATTCTACCAAAGAAAGATATGTATGAGATATGTTGATCCCACATTATATATCAATTTGTCCAAAAATGCACATACGTCACTACGCAAAAAAGCGACGATATTTTCATTACCTTTTTCAAATGTTGAATCATTGGGTATGAATGCAACATCATCTTGCATTTCTAGACACGGATGCCTTGCCTCTTTAAGCTTCAATATGCCAGAACCTGAATATAAGAATGAATGTGAATCTTAGGTGTTTTTTTTTTGTAAATAAATACCCGTTACACAATCTGTATCAGCTTCCCTAACTATAAAAGTTTAACCAGTATATCCAGCAAATACACAAGCAGTACTTCGGCCAGGTTTGAAGGGGAGGGGTGACATGGTTCATTTATACTCCCCGAAGGGAGTGGGCCGATCCCGGAGGTACTGCAATACCGGGCCAACCCGTGGAGGGTTCGGAGCAAGCTCCAGAAACCCCTCCTAGTTCCAAAAATCAGTTTAATATCGTAGAGACTCATTGAGCCTCGTATCAGATATTAAGCTGATAAGAACAGATACTACACTTTGATCTTAGCCAAAAGGCCGAGAAGCGATACCGTGCAATGGTTAGTGTGGAAACTTAGCCTATAGCGAAACAGCAATAGAATGGTGTGTAAAATATACACGTTTGTAAAACGCTAAGTGAAACGCACCTCTCTTTGTTAATACACACGGCCAATGAATAACAATGGAGTGCTTTGCCTTCATAGTTATAAGTTAACCGTGGTTGGGGTTCGAATTTTTATTCGTTTCGACATAAAAGCTGACATTAAACAACGAATAAAAATTATGAATGTAAGTTCTGTTTTATCTAGTAAATATTGTAGAAATCTTTATTTTGGATAGTTTACCGACTGAAATTATTATTTTCTAAAATATAAACTAGTTACACAAAAGGAGTTACACAACTGTTGAGAAACGCTGATCTACCGTAGACTATATAAAATCAAGACTTTATATTTAGTCAAAACTCATATCAAAATCTGTTCAAGAAAATACATTTCAATTCAGCTAGATAAACAGCTTTTGATAGAAACGTTTGCATCGTTGACAAAAACTGTAACATCGAAAAAAAAACACTAAACAAATTCAGTAAACATGTATTATAACTGTTTTTCAGTAAACAGCAAATTTAAATTTTTACATAAGAATTTACACACAAACAATCGAACACATTACCCCTGTTGTTACCTTTGGTATGTAGCTTTGGTCTCACGTAAGGCACAGGGGCATTGGTAGACACATGAGCCAGACCGAAAATCACGGTACATGAAAATCAATCGAAAACATACAAATAGCTACATGTACAACCCTTATAGTGTATTACCTTTGGTATGTAGTTTTGGTCTAACGTAAGGCACGGGTGCGTTGGTAGAGACGTGGGCCAGACTGACAAGAACGTCGAGTTGCGCCAGAATGTCGTTGATGATCTGCATCGGGTCGGCGTAGCCAGCTGTAGGAAGAAGATGGGATGTAAATATACTTATCAACCGTGTATGCGTTATTTTTTTTTCACATGCTTTTATTTATTTAGGTTTTATATTCATGTAACTTGTACAAAAAAAAGGCAAATATTAGCCTTATCTAAGATTTTGTTTTATTCAAAAGTATTAGTTTGATCAAATAAAACATCTTTGGTAAAGAGTTGGGATGCAAATACTTATCAGCCATTTTTTTATCACATGCTTTTTTTATTTAGAAGGTTTTAAATGCATGTAACTTGTACAAACAAATCGAAAAACGGATCGGTTAAGACCTGATCGGTTAAAAACTTTGAAATGGTAGATTTCTACATGTTTTTGAAAGCATAAGTAAACGACTGACTATAAGCACATAGTGATGATACAACCCAAACATTTATGCCAACATTCGCCACCCTTACATGCAATATTCATGATTTCTGTGACCACCGATTTCTGTTGTTCGTTGTAATCCTCTTTTAGCGACACATAGTCGTCATTCAGCTGTCGAAGATTCGAATTGCGGAAGCGAACGCCGTTCTTATTGGTGTCTATGGTGTGGTATTTCTTGTTGTTGCGCAAGGCTACCTCGTCCTTTGTTTACAAAAAAAAATAACACGAAATTCAGTATTTTGGTGAATTCTTCGCCCCTTTTAGGTGTTGTAACGAATGTTCTTTCTCCCCGGATTAATACTCATTTTTATTTTTGAACAATCTATGGTGTGACACTGTAAGAAAAAAATTCTGCGTTTAAGACATTGTACAAACACACAAATCTCTCATCCTTTTTCAAAATCTTTTTGAATACCATATTACATTATAGCTTTCCTCGGCAGCTTTATCCACAATGTTATAAAATAAGAAGTGACATTGTGTTGTTTAATATAATTTTATAAAGTTGGTTCATACTTTTCTCGTCACGCGGAAGAAGTATCCTAATTGCGCATTTGATTCCAACTTCAAAGCTTTATTCTTCTCCAGACGCAAATCATGGGCGACCTGTCAAAAATATACACAAAACAGATGGTAGAATTCTACTTTATAATAGTAGATTTAAAATACCATGTTAGATTTCAAATCGTAAAAGGAAAAGAGAGCTACACTTATTGGTAGAGTTAAGAGGAAAATGGTCATTGCGAATGAATATTTGTTATGCAAAATATTTCGAAACTCAAATTCTTGATCAAATTATGAAACCCGAATGAAACTCATGTCTCCATAAGTTTACTTTATCAAAATTTGCTGTATAACTTAACGGACTTACCTTGTCTAATTCGGATTTTATTTCATCTTCAACTTCATTTATTTTATTGCGCAACTCTGTCAAAGTAAAACATATTGTTTTGTCATACAACTGTAGTTTTCAAGTTATTGCAGGGTTTGTCCTAGGGCGGCTCGACGACGCGTTTAAAACGCGCACCCCCTATTCCGATGCGTTTTTTGTTCCGAGGGTGCGTTTGATATGGTTCTTCGAAATTATCCTTTTTTTTCAGTTTTAAATTCACGTATCCCTCGAAAAACACGTATTTGAAATACATACTCTAATTTATAGGTCACATTTGGTGCATGTTTTTGTGTGGAAATAACCACCTACGAAACGGCAGTTTACGGTTAAAAAAATCGTTTAAAAAATATGTTTCTGGATTTATGTATATTATGGAAACACAAAAAGACTTGATTGAATACGAAGAAACAATGATATACGGGCTCGTTTCAGTTTGGATACGGGTATGAAAAAACGAATGCATTTGGCACTAAACAATGTTGCACTCTCGGGTGCACCAAATTTAAACATGACCCCAGGTTTTTGACAGATTTAAATAGTGATACACTATAACTCGAAATTATCTATGACTCACTTAGATTCTTTTTTTTTGCGAGCGCCGAAGGCATGAGCGATTTTGAAGGATAAATAATTAAAATATGCAATCTAGAGTAGTGTTTTCCTTAAATAAAGCCACATCTGGCGCACCAATGGTTCATCATATAAATAAATTATATACGTAAACGCGTGTCCATCATCTTCATGCGTTTTTTCTTTCCGACGTGCGTTTTTCAAACGCGCGCCCTTGATTTTCGTGCGTTTTTGAGGATTTTGGTGTGAAAAATAACGCAAAAACGCGCCCTCGGACGAACCCTGTTATTGTTAATATTTTCATATATATTTGATAAATACGACATAATGAACACGTCTACGCACACGTAAGCCTGTAGTTAACCATTTATTTTCTATCTTTTCTATATTCTTAACTTATTCTTTATCTAAATCCTTAACTGACGGACGTCATTATGAACATATTTTACGCACAGGTAAGCCTTTAACAGTTAACCATTTATTTTCTATCTTTTCTATATTCTTAACTTAATCCTTAATCGAAATCCTTAACTGACGGACCTTCTAGGGCTTCATCAAACTCTGGTTTGATAACAAACTCATGCTGCTCGACCATGGCCAAGTCCAGTGTTGTCTCGATCATTTCCTGAAACTTCTGGAAGTCCATCAGCAACTCCTGCGAATGCGAAAAAAAAGGAATTTAGTTAAATGTTTAAGGGAATGTATCGCTGGTATTCCTTTTTTGGACATAAAAAAAATAAGAGGTAACTGTATCTTTAAATCTAAGTATTTCCACGTTCTTAAGAATTTACTTTCGGTTAAAAGAGTAGGCCCAATATTGTGCAATTCCTTACACACAATAATAGCTCAAACAAGATTTTTTTTCTTTTTTATAGTTACCCAGAGTCCTAAAATTCACGCTTCACTTCTAAAAATCCTGAAGACAATTAAACATTTAGCATACCTACATTTCCATTCAAATTATATATGAATGACATGTTATTATATCAAAATGGTTTCTTGCAATTCTGTAACAATAGCTGTAACACAGTACCTTGATAGGGTTGGTGAAGACCTCCATTAACAAACCCACGTGGGTTCCGCCGTGTTTCTCCAGAGCTTCAATCAGAACCGGAAGTTTATCGATGGCTTGATATGCTTTGTAGGCGTCCTTTTGAGTTTGGATAGGAGAAAAAAGATGAATGCATTCATATCAAATTGGCCATACAACGTTGAACATATGCATAACATTTCCGTAGGAGATACATTGCATGATTTACGAAAAAAAAGTGTCTTTTTTTTTAACTGATTCATTTCTTATCTGGTTATCGCTTTGAAAAGAAACATATTTCAAACTTTTAGGTCGGTAGTTTATGGATATGCATTTAAGCTTAAGTTCAATTTTGTTTCGCTACAATTATCTTGAGAGAAACTTTTTCTTTATTAAACATTCCAAACTAAATCCGTTATCTCACCTGCAGGGTAGCTCTTTTCTTTTGAAACTTTTTAGACAGCCGTTGAAAGTCGGGAATGCGACGGAGCTGGTCCTCCTGAAGAGTTTGTCGCAGTTCGGTGTCATCACAGAAGGCTTCCACGATATTCATCCTCTCCTCTGTCAAGATAGAGCAAATAATTATTGGCCAATAACAAAATAAACAGCTTTTTAAATAAAACTGCTGATTGAAAGACAGTGTTACACTATTGTGTAAAACTCTGTGGACGCGTAAAAGCAAAATCCAATTTTTGCGATGAATTACGGTAATATTAAGGTGTAGACACATATGATGAAACAACGCTTGTTTCCTTTTGGAAACAGCCACTTTGTGGCGTTACGCAAAAAGGAAACAACGATGAAACAATGAGGAAACAACAATGAAACAAGCATTCGGTCTATCACTGAAAATGGTGAATCGCGAAACTGTCATTACTTTTTAAAAGCGTGGTGTTTATGATTATTGCGTCACAAAGATTACTGTAGACAATTGAAAAAGAATTGTTTGGTTCAATTGTTATAATTTATTACGCAATTTCGATATTTTATTGCTGCGATTGATGGATAATGAACAATTATACATTAATAATATCCAAAATGTGAGGCAATTATGCGTTTAAAACATTGTGTTTACGCCAACGCTTGTTTCCTCGTTGTTTCCTTCTTGTTTCATCATTGTTTCCTCGTTGTTTCCTCGTTGTTTCATCGCAGAAGCACGTCAAAAAGGAAACAAGTTGGAAACAAGCGTTGTTTCATCATATGTGTCTACACCTTTAGATAGCATATGCACAATCATCTATATAATTACGTTTTCAAAGTTAATAGCCTAAGCAAAATTTTCAAAACTTGATGCCCGTATGTATAAATCAGAGCAGAGAGATTGAATTACAACTCAGCTGACTTCTCGGTCTTATCCATCCACCACATATGACAACTTGACAAGACATACCTAAACATCATACTCAGCCATAACATCTCCTCACAGCTGTTACCTATTCTATTGATAAAACCTATAACTTATGATAAGCCACATTTAACCTCACATCAATCGCACAATCTCAATTCTATTTTTCACCTATCCTATTGATATCCACCAGCGGCTGCTTAATCCACTGCGCCAGCAACCTTTGACCTTGACCCGTCCTACAGCGATTGAGCAATCCCAGAATGCTTTGGCATTTGTTTCCGCCCTCCGCGGCATTAGGCATGAGATTTAAAGCACGTACGGCTGCCGCGTCCAACTTGAGGTATTGGCTGAGATCGAATGTTTTCAGGGTGAACTGGTTGAAGCTTTCTTCGTCCGAAAGGAGCTGTAGAGAGAGATGGTAAATATGAATATTTGCTTACATAAGCATAACCAAATATGATTATTTGCTAATATAAGCATATCCTAAAGTGTATTACCTTAGAATAATAGAACACGATAATTGGCTTACATAAGCGAATTCGAGAAAGAATCATCTAAGAATCATCAAGAACATATCAATTTTATACATGATTGCTTTCTTTAGTAGACTCAAAAATATTAAAATTGTTTAAAATTAAAACAATTCATTATCGTAAATGTATGCCATAACATTGATTTTACCTCTAAATATTTAATTAGCGCCGCTATAGCGCACATCGCGTGGGCTTTGTCGACTTCAGCTGCAATAAAAACACAATATTTCATTCATCAATCGATTTGTTTCCAACGATAAACCATTTAATACATAGTAACATTATAAATACACAATAAAAGTATTACATTTGTTTTTATAAATAAAAGGCGGCGTGAAAATAATATGCCATGATAAAACTAGAAGGTCAGTGACCTTGGATCCCCCGTGGACTTCAACAATTCGTCAATGCCGAATGGTCAGTACTTATTGAAATCTTCCTTGGAAATAACGAACCAATTTGCACTCACAAAATATCGAATATGAAAAAAGAAGGTTTTAGTAGAGGACCGAATTCTACATTTCCTAAGCTTATATATCAGTAAATTAATTGAAGGAGACGCAACATCAAAGATAAAACGACGTCTTTCGCGCAACCTCTTTCTCACAACGTCTTCCTTATAACGTCTTTCTCACAACGTCTTTCTCACAACGTCTTTTTCACAATGTCTTTCTCACATTGTCTTTCTCACAATGTAATTCACGTTACATCTCTCACAACGTCTCAATCGACAATGTTTTTCTCACTACGTCTTTCTCACAACGTCTTTCTATAAATTGATTTTTGTCACATCTTTTTCACAACGTCTTTCTCACAACGTCTT
>LQRL01134781.1:21967-42161 GCA_001703475.1 Hydroides elegans | reverse complement strand
TCCAAAAAAAAAAAAAAAAAAAAAATCAATACACCTTCGAATCGGCACTGTCCTGTAACATGATTTGTTTCACATTGGCGACTTTGTATTATTGAGTAAAAAATGATAACTGAGTGATATGCTTCCTTAAAAATGCGCTATATAAATAAGCCGCAAATAAATAAATGAATAGATAAATAGATAACGATCGATGAATAATGATCAAACTATTAGGCAAAATAATGATAGCCCATGAATTCTCGAATCATGATGATAGGTTACATAATGCATGTAGTATTGTACTCCTTCTCATGAGTATTCCATTAAGTTCGACCTCATTATTTTTTTCTGATCATGTAAAATAAAATGATTCAGGTTGGACCCGAGTTGAGGGCGGAGAAGGATGTCTTGATGTACCGTGCATACCTTGCTCAGAAGAAATATGGCGTTGTCCTTGATGAAGTAAATGCTGGTTCTTCAAATGAAGTCAAAGCCGTCAAACTCCTAGCAGAATATTTGTCTTCGGACTCATCGAAACGGTATATATATATATTCTTTTGAGTATTGTTTTAATGCTAGCGTTTATTGTGAGTATTAAAAATGGACGTTTTCATGTCACCATTTGTGGATTTTAATGGACTATTTATTGATATGTAACTTTATTTGGGATAATCGAGTGATATCACGTTAAACGATTTAGTAAAAAAAAATCATAAATCAAGTTTTTAAGCTTTCATTATGTATTTAAAGCCTAATAATCTAGTTTTATTTGAAAATTCTTCAGAGACTCCATCGTCCAGGATCTGGATAAACAGATGTCTAAATCAGTCGACATGGAAAATAACTCATTTATACTTATGGCTGCCACTATTTACTATCATGATGGCGTAAGTACACTATAACTGTCTTTGCCCAGTATTTGTTTTGTTTATAAGATTGGGATGAATATGTAAACTTGTTTGTTACGAGGCGGTTTGCTAAATCTGATATTCAAGTTTCGTCGTATATAATTATATTTTATGGTATAACTTTTCTTGCAATGACCCATCTTTGTTTCTATTTATAGAACCTTGATTCAGCTCTGCGAATACTTCACCAATCAGAATCTATTGAATGGTGGGTACATTTTAAATTGATTAAGAATTTTATATGGGGAACTTTATTTTAAATTTAGGATATCAGCGATCATTCTTGAATAGGGGCTAAGCAAACTTTTGATGGCTGAGATAATTGGATTTTGTCAACCAGGAATGAAACTATTCCTTACAACTGAAATAAAATATAAAGATATGACTTCATAATTGTATTTTTATCTATTTCAGCATTGCTCTGATGATCCAATCATATCTGAAATTGGACAGAGTTGAATTGGCCAAGTGAGTTACTGAGTATTTTGGTTTTAACAATGTAATGTTTGATGTAATTGTCACACTATTTATGAAATTCGAACATATAAACGTAACACCATGTGAAAAAAAGCAAAATTGCTTGCCTTCGAATTCATTTATCACATCACATACGAATTACAATAAGTAGACAGGAATCGTTGTGTGAAAACGCTAAATAGCGACCTGATATATCGACATATTTACTATGATTTCACAAACGCCAGACTATTGGCTGTGGGTACAAGCCCTTGGTAAATATCACGGAAATAATCGACCAATTACCAATAATTTTATGTGATATTTTTCTCTATTTTAGAAAAGAGCTGAAGAGAATGCAGGAGGTAGATGAAGACCATACACTCACCCAGCTGGCCCAGGCCTGGTTCAATCTCTCCATTGTAAGTGTGGCCTATAAATGTGGATAGAATTTAAATTGAAAGAAATATAAACACACACTTAGTTTCTCTCCATTGGATATGCACGTATGCATATTGAAAATGCACTAAATATAGGAATGTTCGTCTTTCTTCAGCATGATTAAAAATCGCACCAAGTTTTGAGAGTGTAGGTTTTTAAAAATGTATCTATTTCAGTGAACTAATCGTACTCAAAATTTAATTCTGAAGTACATAATGGTAAGGCAAATAACATTTTAGCATATCAAACATTTATGGATAGTCAGTAATACCTAATACCTGGTTATGATAGACATAAGAGACTTCAATGAAATAAATCCTGACTACATAAGCTACCATACTTACACTGATCTTAATATTGGCTATTTTTCATTTGTTTTGCAGGGCGGTGATAAATTGCAAGATGCCTACTACATTTTCCAAGAGATGTGCGACAAATTCACGTCGACGCCATTGTTGTTGAACGGCCAGGCAGCCTGTTACATGGCCCAGGGCCGCTTTGATGAGGCTGACGGTGTGTTGCAGGAGTCACTCGAGAAGGTAGGCGGTTATTCAAAGTTTGTCTTGTTAAATGAACGAGTCAGTCTCTTTATACTTCCGTATATTTCACAAAGAAGGGAATGACGGTTTATGTGTCATTCTTGTACTTATTCAACAAGAACTCCAGTGTATACTATTTCGCTCTTTAGATCAAAATAAATAAGCCGGTTAATTACATTTACATGATTTAGTTCACATGAGTTGTAAGTCGAAAAGATTTAGATATTTGTAATGTTAGATTAGAATAAAAAGGAATGAACGAATTTGCCATGTTAATATTTATTTTATTCTTATTTTAGGACAGCAACAATGCCGAAACTCTGGTTAACATGATCGTTCTGTCACAACATCTTGGAAAAGCACCAGAGGTGAGACAACGTTGACATTGATTTTTTTTTCTTGCGACATTGTTTCAATGACCACTGTAAAATTCGTGATGTATAATGTAAATAATAAAAACAAAATAATATTAGCGAAAGCTAAAGTATTTTCATTATAAGTTACTTAATCATGTTATATAAATCAAATGAGACCGTTCATGTTAAACTAGATATGTCCATAGTTAATTTTATGGATATTTTTTTTTCAACCAATGTATGTTTATATTTAATTTCAGGTTGCCAACCGATACCTTTCCCAACTTAAAGATTCTCACCGAAATCATCCTTTCGTTCAAGACTATTTACAAAAGGTAACGTTGGTATATATTGATTATATATCTCTGTTTGACCATTTATTCTTTGACTATCTATAATGAATTTTAAAATATGCAGCCTCCATGTACGGTTTATAATGCACCTGTACAATGTAAATTAAATCCTGAGGTTTAAGATATGATGTTTAAATTCCTTGATTTGATTAGAATAACTTTATACTTTTCAATTCAACAATCAATGCACTATTTAAAGATAGCTTTGTTGGCAATTAATATCGTAATATTTTGATTTAGAAACTGAAGATTTTGGTGAATTAGCTGATCTGTTAGTCATGTAATTCTCAATTTAATGTGGATATATTGTTGACCAATTTTAGGAATCCGAATTCGAACGACTCAGCAAGAACTATTCAGCTTCCGTATCTGCCTGAGTGAATGCAGCCACTTCATTGGATCGATTAGTCATGTGATCAATTTTGAGCATCAACTTGTAAGCCACGGGGCTGCATACGCAAGTTAGACTGTGCATGGGAAATTCTGTAGTTGTAAGAATTTATCGGAACCAGTTTTGCCATAGTCATAAGATATTTATTCTAGATAAGAAAAATATATGTCGGATACTAGACTTCCTATGCTTTTACACAATGAATACTAATATTCTGTTGTAAGAGATGTGTTGAAATATGTTTTGAAGGGATGTAAATATATTTCATTATTGCGTATTCGATTGAATCATTTCAATACAAAGTTTATAGATATATAAGTTTAGTCATTAGGTGATCATGTTTGAATTTGTGTTTTAAAAGGCCAGATTGAATCGAAACACCTTTAAGCAGTCATTTGATCTGCCAAATAATGTCATTGTAATCCATGGTAATCATTGTACATTCCTTTCTGGGATTTCGTCGGGAAAAACACAAGAACATATATCAAATGTAAAAGCCAAACTTTTAGTTTTATTTCTTTTGAACAATAACTAGCATAATTTAAGACGCTAAAAAATATTGAAAGTATAGAAATGGACTAAATAAAAAAATGCTGCTTCTAATGCTAAAACTAAACATCAAATATAAACACTCGTTGCACACTGTTGTAAGCACCGCTTAAAAATATATGAAAATTCAAATAAAATAATGTCGCAGCAAAATAACCTAGTTCTATTAATACATTATTTACACAAACTGACTCACGTTCTTTCACTTTATATCACATTCATTATCACACCTCATTTCTTACAAAATACAACTCATCCATGCTTATTTACAGGTCAACCAGTTGGCAAACACATTTTCATTAAGTTTACAGTTACAATCCTTAATTTGTAAACAAATAACTGCGCAAAAAGGTGTTATCTTTCGTAATATCATATAAGCTGTCATCGCTACATTTATCATGCACTCATGGTCGGTTTACAAGTTTCGTTGTCTTTTAATAATGCACTTATACATAGGTGATTGACACTTAGGATAAATTATTATTTTTGCCAAGCTGAAAAACACTCTTGAGTTGTTTACTAATAATTCACAATATAATAAAAACCAACTGCGTGAAACTTATTGTTTAGTATTTCAAGTTCAAATTTAAGTAATTTCACCTGCCTTGTCTATATCTAAAATTTTAATGTTTCTTAAACGAGTGAATTTCACTTAAGCCAGTTTTTGTTGCAAAATCTCGAGCAAGCGTTATAAAACTTATGATTTATGACGTAAAAACGGCGACCATAAAACAAATTTAAAGCAATTAACATTCAAATATATGTCTCAATAATGAACTTCACAGTTAAAGGGCGTTGTTAAAGCTATTCTTGAACTAAATAAACCATTTTCTTTTATTTGCCCTTCTTTGATCTTAGCAGTGAAGCAGGCAGCCAATACAAAACATGATATATTTATAAACTATTCTTTTATGACAAAAAGACCCAGTTAAGCATTCCAAATTTAAATATGTAAAGGATATACAAAGACTTTTTACATTACATAGCACCATCAAAGAATAACTCTGTAAAGTTGTTAGTTTTTCATTAACAATCAATGTAACATTAGTTGTATGAATAATCCTGCTCTTAAGACCCGGATTTTACTGTATTTTATCTATTATGATTGGCAGTTGAGATAAGTGTTACTGAAGTCATGCGGACACTTATATTACAAAAAAATATATTTTTGTACAAAAGACGTTCCTCGTGGCTTTATGACTCATATATGAATTAAGAGGATTCTGAACCTTGACCTCTTTATTTTTATAAACAAAGTTCAACTGCATAAAAACAATTTAAATACAAGTCATGAACCTTGAAAGACTATATAAAAAAAAACACATACAAATCTAAGCCATCTAATTTTCTTAAAAATGATTATGTTTTGTACATAATTATACACTCAGACTGCTAACTGGAAATACCATCAACGTTTCACCGACTGTAATTCATACAGGTCGCATTCTGGGAAAAGCATACCAATAATACATTCTGATACAAACATCCATTCTTTTCAAATGGATAGCAACAGTTTATTATTCATTCCTAATACTTTCTTTTTCAGAGAAAATTGCTCCATACGTAGCATATCCCTCTCGGTTAATACTCTTCGCAATTGTCTCTTCAAGTACAACTTTCGTAAATCCTCACGCCATACCGCTTTTCAAGTCTCCTATAAATAAAGAACCCTAGGTATTAACCTGAGCTCATTTTTTTGCATACACAACACATAAGTTAGAAGCGCTTCAACTATTTTAGTTAGCAATGCTTTTCACAGCGAAATGTGGAACCATCTGCAAGGCAAGTTTTAAGTCCCGTTTGTGCATGCATCGCACGAAAATGAGTTATTTTATGAGAAAATATAATGAGAACACCTTTGGAAAAGTCATCGAATCGCCCATATGTCGTACCACAATGAGACTCCATGGAGATCATTACTTATATTCACTTAACTGTATACTTCATGTGAGTATTCATGCGTTTCACATAGATTCATCTTTATATTTTTCAAGTTTGGTTGTATTATTTATACGTTTTGTTTCGCCAAAAGTGCAAGGATCTCTGGTGGTGTATCAACAGTTTCCTCAAATACCTCCCAAACCTCTTCAACCATCTCTTCCTCTTCCTCATGCTGTGGGTATTCAGCTTCGATCTGTAACGCCATCTCTTCCTTACCACCACCACCGGGGGTATTCATGTAATTGCTATTACTCGCATACCGGTTATTCACCGAGACATTGTCGATGAAGCGACGCTTGGTGGGAGATTCATCGAAGCGTGATACGGATTTTTGTGGTGCTGGAGGACTCTGTGGAGGTGGAACAAACCCGGCATCTCGCAGTTTCTCCAATGTATCGTTGTCAAGGAGATCGACGTTCACCCAGCGCTCGTTGAGGGCCGTTTGGACGCTTTCGTACAGACGTCGGTAGTTCTCGTTGTAGTCTTCAGTTGAGGTTGAACTCCTACTGTGTGTTCTCTCGTTGGTGGTATACGGCGTATTCGTTGTGGTATTGGTGGTTAACGTCGACTCCTGGTAGTTCCCATTGTCGTTTTCAACCACCTCGTAGATGGTCGAACTAATGACATTTCCTTTCTCATCAATGGTCTCCCAGATCTCAACATCTTCACTATCATCAGTCCTCGACGTGTCCATGCGCGGCAGGCTATCGCTGCTATTGTTAAATCCTCGGTCATCGCTCATCATGGACTGGTCGGTTAGGTAGCTGGAGTCACTCTCGTGTGAGCTGATGAATGAAGCTTCGTTGCTATGGTAGCGCTTTTCGGCGGAGGAGAGGGTTGATGAAGGCATGGTTGATGTAGACATGGCAGAAGTGTTGGGAGATGAGGAGAGGGAAGGTACCTGTAAAATAGGGAAAGAATTCTCAATAAATGTGTTTGATTTTAACCTCAATGTTTCAAAATTTATAATCAAAATGGTTTTATAATTGAATGATTTGGTTAAATGATTCAATGGATTAGGGTGAAATGTATCAATATTTAAAATAGAAAAAAAATACATCATTCTATGATATGGATGCGCGCTACATTAGCTACGCTCATATTTCATCGCATTATATGTGTTAAAATGCTTTTAAGAGATCCTGTACCCACCTTCTCGTGTTCAAAGTAGCCTGAGTCGCGATTCTCCAATGATCTGGTCTCAGCGGCATTGCTTCGCAGTAAATGAGTGACTGCGGGACTGTTCGGCTTGATGGCTGGTTTTGCATCACTTTGCGGCTTTTGGAACCGGATGTAGTCAGCAGGGACGTAGAACTCGATGATATGCTTCAGCGCTTTTGTGATAACCTAGGGGAAAATAGATTTATAATTATTATTTCGCTATTTTATATGAGCTTAAAGAAGGGTTGAAATTAAAATTCAACTGCATTTTCATTATATTAAATGTAGTTAACCTTCTATCATATGCTAATACATAAAGTGGAACTAATAATTAATAAACATGACCTAAGAAAACAGCTTTGTGCTAGTTCATTGGGCTGTAATTTGTCAATTGTGGTGTTTAATTTATGCAAATTGCTATATAAAAGGTATGTTTTTTATAGATAGAAGTTCAATCTCCAGCACCTTTTTTGCAAACAATCTCAATCTATTTTGATCGTAATTTAGGACAAAAGGACAATTAAATCAAATTGCCAAATGACAATTTGTGTAATAATACGTTTTCGTAAATGAAAGCGTTTTCGTATATGAAAGCATCATTGTCTATTTTTCTTATTTAAAGTATGTATTGTGATTATCTGCTTAAGCTAATAGGTGCTGGCGATTTCCAAATTTCAAGGGCCAAGGCTGGGTTGCATGTTTTATTAGAATGTGTTTATTATATAGAATTTACTTGTAACACCCACCTGATAAGTGTTGAGATAAAGGCACAGACAGCAGTTGATGGCAGGTAGGGCGCTATCCTGTTGTAGCTGGGCGGCTTTCGCAAAACATTCAGCAGCCTCTTGGTACATAGCCATCTCCATGAAGGCATAACCCATAAGCGCCGAACTGAAATAGCAGTCTGATTTCAGCACCACTTTGTACATAGCCTCAAGACAATCATCAGCGTCTTTTGTCAGCTTCAACTCTTTGAAGCAGAGAATACCAAGAAAGTACGCGAGCACTTTGGTTTCCAAGGTCACCGTGTCAATGTCATCAGCCTCGTTTTGGAGATGTTCCGGAAGTATGGCTTGTTCGGCGCCACTGTAGCTGACCTCCTTATCTGTGCGCACTTTGGTTCCAAACAGGAACGGAAGCAAGATATTCAAGGCATCTGCGGGCTGGCCCTGCTGCGTGAGGAAGTTTGCATACTGCACGCAAACGGAAGCATGATGATCCATATTCATTGCCTTGGTGAAGTAAGTATTAGCAATTTCCAGCAGTTCATCCATGAAGCCATTATCTTCCTGCATTAACCCTTTGACATGATACAGATTAGCAAGACGTCCCAGTGAGTGAATAGCCTCGGGTCCTGGAGATCCAGGGGCCTCGTTGAGCGTCTCCAGGCACTCCTCAAAGCAATCGACGGCCTTGTCAATCTCGCCCGATAAGGTGTAGGTCACGCCCAGTTTGTATTGTAGGCCAATCAGGTCGCCCTTGATGGAGCTCTCCACGGCGCGTTGGTGGTCGAGGGCTTGTTCGAGGTACTGAGCGGCGCTTGAGTATTGTCGGGTATTTACCTGGAATAAATATGGAGTATGCAATGATACGGCTATGGTATGAATGGGTATATTATTTTATTCTTGTCCGGTTTTCCTACATCAGGCAAAGAATAATAAAAAGTTGGTGTATATGTGAATCATCTTGTCATTTATCAATTTGAAAAAAAAAAAAAAAAAGAAAACAAGATTAGATTATTATCTAAGTGGATTATCATGTTAAAAGTATAAATATGAAACCAGATAAATTAGTCTCAATTATATTTTAAGGAAGTTTTATAAAGAATTGATATATCTCAAATTTTATTATCTATTTAGTCATTTCCTCTCCTACTTAACCGTGCCTTTATGCGCATCATATTACACTCATCTCTTGATTGGCACTTCAATTAATAATAATGACATTCGACATTGCAACAATAACACCATCGATACTTTAATGATAAATGCCGATGTCAACATAGAGATAAAGCACGAACCTGGATGGTTTAAAAAGCTCGATAAATTCAGTATCGTTATCAAGAATACGGTATATGAATGAAGGCCATGTATCTTACCCACCTTTACGGCGTTAAATGCTATATGACAGTATAGCGTCCTTTTTCGCAAAGTGATGAATAAGCAACTTTTTCGATATTTTCTAAATATCAATTTTGAACGCTGTTAAGGGTGCACTGTAAACAAATCGACAAAAAATGCTTATTCGTCCCTTCGCGAAAAAATGAACGATATGGCTATCAGTATGACAAACCAAAGCACCCTAAATGTTTTAAGAAATCCAACATTGATATCATTAAACCTACATGGAGATGGGTTTAAAACCTTAATGAAAACAATCTTGCAAAATCAATCTAACCTGGATGGCGGCCATGCAGTTGAGCAGCTGGTTTTGCAGCGCGGTGCTCGATCGCTCGTCGCCCAGGGACGCCGCCAGGTCGGTGGCGTCCTCGTACAGTTGCAGGGCGCCCTCGTAGTCCTCCTGGCCGATGCGGCAATCGGCCAGTACCTATGGAAAATTATGGATTCATATTAATGTATTAGATAATATATCATATAATACATATATTTAGTTAGTTTTTTTAATTGATCAAAGTCGGAATTATCTTGTGTCGCGATATGGAGATATTGCAGTTGGTGATTTTCTACAGATTTGGCCTTTAACTTTGTGGGTTTGGTTTATTTCATATTTTATTAACATAAAATCCATTAAATAAAATTATAAGATTCTACTTGTTCAAGTTGATTTACTATCCATTGTTCTACTCTCATAAAAAATGTGCATAGTTTACCTTGAGCAATTTGACGTACTGCTTAGTATCCGTCTTACTGCATCGCTCCAGCATCTTCTGCCCGATCTCCAGATAATAGATCGCTTTATCAAAGAACTCCAGCGTATAATACGCATAGCCAAGGGTAAAGAATGTCTGCACTAAGAACCAGGAGCGGTTGTAATCGAGGCTTTCGATACGGTCGCCCAAAGTGAGACTGGGTTCAGAGGCTTTGAGACACCAGACAATGCAGCGGTGGTATTGACCCATCTTGTAGAAGGCACTGCCCAGCATGGTGAAGGTGAAGGCTACTTCAAAGGATTGCTGAAAAATTGGAAAAAAAGGGATTAGGTATGGTAATGATTTTGTTTTATAACGTGTTAAAGGTAATTAAATTGAAATGGTGTTTTAAAGCATGTGTTTTGTAGATTGTACCAATATATGTTTTTCGTCAACATAGAAGTCAATTTCATGTAAACACGATACATGTATTTACACACTCGATAAAAAAAGAACGGATTAACATTGATGTATAATTTGTTCAAGGGAAGGTTTGTAGATAAAAAATCTCGGATTAATCGTTTGAAGTCTTATAATTACAACTATTTAGAATGCATACTCGCTTTTGAAATATGATCTCAAAAATATTTGCACTAACTCGATTTTAACCTTACTTTGACATAAGTGTTTAAGCTACTATTTAAACCCCAAATAATCTCAAGTCAATGTTTTTGCGATTTTAGGACACTGCTGAATTGCGTTATAGCTGACAAATGTTGAACTTAAAGCACTCAAATGTTAAACTTTGGTATGTTCTTTCCATATTATTCCACCTTTGAAGAAGTATCCATTGGGTATAAACTGTCTGATATCCCCAAATATGCTAAATGTTTTTTATTGATCGTTCTAGGAACATTTTTTAAAGACACGCAGCTGACGATTTCTCAACGATTCTTGTCCCCATTACCTCAATATACACAGCAAAATATTATCTTACCGAGTCATTGAATATATGCCTCTGCAATATACTGGCAGTCTCCAGCATGGTCACCGCTTTGGGATGATTGCCCAGCAGGAAGTTAGCCACGCCCAACATAAGCAGCACATGCGCATTGTTCTCCAATGTCGTACTTCCGGTGACGTTTTTGCAGATGGTGAGCACTTCTTCGTAGTACTCGACGGCCTTTGTGTAGTCGCCCACGACGACGTTGCAGTCGCCCAGTCTGGTCAGTACCTGTTATAGAAACCATATTGATTATATTATATGTAAAAACATTGCTTGCAAGAGGCTCGATGTTGGACAGAAATGGCACTTCCCTTTGCTGACAAAGCACATGAGTTTGGTTCATAGGCTTAAGAAAAAATAGATGGACTTCTCGGCTAGTATCTAGTTAAGAATTTAAACTTGACATAATTTCAATATTATTTTCCCGAGAAAAAAAAGTTTCATAAGATTTCTATAATTTAATCAAGTGCTTAACTTAATTTCTATCTTACCTCAACGAGCAACTGTCCATGATCCTCTTCCTGTGGATTCAGTTTATCCAGCACATTGAGCGCACTCTGCATGCACTCAAGGGCCTCATGCACATGCACCGAATAACTATCTCCCGTACTGCTCGAATCCTCTGAGTCATCACCCTCGCTTCCCACCTCCAGGGCCTCTTCGCGCCATTCAACGTCCATCTCGCCGCGCACCTGTTTGTATTGAAATTTGACATATACATCCACGGTTCGCCATATAGTTATATTGGTGATTTTTTTCAGTTTTAACATGCTTTTTCATATTCCTAAATGCGTTTAGATAGCCACTGTGTGTCGTGTCTAAATAAAGTATGTCTAAATATAAAATTACGTCATAAATAGCCATTTTGGTTATTGTGAGCTTTCAGACTTTTCCTCTCTTGATTCCTTACATCTTAGACTTGTTTTATCGATATGCTTTCTTCTTATATGATAGTGATCTGACAACAGCGTATTTATAAGTGTCGAATTGGCGTTTCGATCGCAATATTTTTATGAAGTCTTAAGCGTATTATAAAAATATAATTTCCGTCTTACCTCCTGCATCACGTGATTAAACAGCGACGTCACGTGTTCGCGCTCTAATAAAAAGGCCCTTCCCAGCTCACACCATACACTGGCGACAGACAGATCATCATCGCAAGACACCTTCTTATAAATCTGCATTGCTTCCTGCAACAACTGGCAACCGGCAACCAAGTCACCTTTGGTACACTTAAGCATACCAATGCTTTTCAGGATCTTCGCGATCAACGTGGTATTAGCGCTGGTTTTCGCGCATTGGTGGATGAGACCCAGTGAGTATTTGTAGAGTTCGATCGCGCAATCGATCACTTCCGGTTCGTCAGCTAATAGCGACGCGAGTTTACTCATCATGTGACCAAGGGTTTCGTAGAGCTTCGTGGCTGATAAAGGTTGAACACTGATAGCACCGACGGTAGTGGAAACCTTGTTGTTTTCGATGTCTTCAATCTGTTCTTCTTCAGCGATATTATCGGGAGTGTTAAGTTCGGTCAGTGGAGCCATCTCATCGAAGCTCTTCAGTCGGTATTGCTTGAACGATAAAGAGTTGGGCCTGGGACTCTTGATATAGCTCTTCCAGATGGTGATATCTGGCTTCTCCTGGGTGGGCGTGGCTTGGCTTGTCGCGGATGGATTGCTGCCTTCGGCTTTGAAAGCACCGGAAGTGAGGTCATTTGGTCCTTCAATTGGTGACGTCACACGCGTCGCACCACCGTGTTTAGCACCTGCGCGTGGCGACATGTACATAGCACCGTCATCTAAAACATCAATAAGAAGACATGAAATCCATTCAATTGAATCTATGTCAGTCTTTCATTTTATAAATCTTTTATGGAATTTATGCAACGTTAAGTTGCATGATGATTTTATATATCTGAAGCGACTGTCATGAATATGTATTGAGGGGCTGCATCCATTTTGGAGAGAAAATAATTGATCTAGCTGTTAAAAAAGGCTTAAATTCTAGCTCGACATAAATAATTTAAAATATAAAGCAATCACTTATTCGATCATTGATTATAAGACAGTTTATATAGGCTAAATACAGTGTAATGTCAGTATAACATAGTTAATGGTTATAGTCGAGCTGAATGAAGGTATTTTTTTTCATAATAATGAGATAATGAGAGTTTATTATGCATAATAAACCATATATGTAAGTCATGCGGATTTTATATATTTTATTCAGGTCACTTAAAAGAAACCACGAAACCTCACCATCAAGAAGACTATCCGTGCTGCCTCGTTTTGAACTACACCTTGACGGCGTCGCACTCAGCATCTCTACATCCAGTTCAGCACTCGGCGTCATCTCACCCTCATCCTCAGCTATAACGCGCTCAAACAGATCAGCAAGCTCGTTATCATCCGTTATAGGGGACATAATGGTTAGAATCTCACAAGACACGCTGCGTCTTAGAGTCTCCTCGCTTAGCTTCTTGCGTCTGTAGCGAGATCGAATGTCGGCGGTGACGTTGCGGACGAGTTTGGAAATGGCCTTTTGGATCTTGTTGAAGTCCATTTTGCGCTCCTTGGTGTCTTTGCGTTTCTTGTGCAGCTTTTCGGCTTTGGACAAATCCGGCTGTTGTTTGACAGGTGAACAGCTACGGGATGATTTCTTCTCAGTGAATGAGTCACATATATAGGTGACGAAATTCTCAAGCCATGTTTCATTGATCGTGTTCTCTCCAGCTTTATTTGTGTTGACCAGGTGGTATCTCAGATGTTTGATGAACATTTCGGTGATATCATCAAGACGTGCCTGGATGCGAAGACGTTTATTCGTGACGTCACAATTACGCCAGCCTTCAGCGTCAGTCTCATTTTTGTGACACAGGTGTAGGCTTTCGCGCATATACGCGATGCTGCATAGATAATGGTGGAACCAAGTAAATGCATCCTGGCGTTGAGTGTGCCCCGATTTAAGATGGATGTCAGCTAGGCCAACGAGGCACTGGTTTATCGTTTCGAATGTCTCATTTGATAGGTTTGAAGTTTCGGCTTCAGAGTTATTTTCTGTAACAATTGAACGGACAAAAACTTGTTACTATAAGAGTATCGATTTTCGATTGCATTTTATAAAAACAATCCGGTTATATTTCATGTTTAATGATAAATTAAACACTGGGATATTCTCTTACAATAGCCATTTATAAAACGTCTCGATTGTGTCTTCATGAAATTTTATAGCGCGTTAAGTTACATTTCCCTAATGGCGTTAAAAAGTGTAGGAGTTTATACTTGACAAAAAGGGAAAGCAAAATAATATACATTTCAAGTGGCAAGTGAAATCCAATTTAAGAGATATGTCGTCGATAAAAAAATATCACTTGACTATATTAAGAAGGGCACCCCACGACCAAATTTTCAAAAAGTGTTTATTTGTGTATAAAAACACTTGTAACATTGAAATATTCAAAAGAAATCACATTCAGAAACATACTTTTTACAAAAAGGTGTTCCTATTTTTGTAGCTAGCTGGGCTCACTGTGCTCATCTAGCTGGCTATAATCATAAGAGGAACACCTTTTATGAAAAATGAAAATAGTAAAATTGGTATATATGACCAATTTCTGGTTTTATTTCAATTTATTATGCCTAGCTAGATATCTCTGAATAAAATTAAACCCTACATTGACGACAGAATTTATAAAAATCGACAAATATCTAAAAAGGTGTTCGTTAAATTCTTGTGGCTATAGGGCCATTTTTGAAAGTTTGTAGCTAGATAAAATTTGAAAAGGAACACCTTTTTTGAGGAACACCTCGTGGGGTGCTCTTCTATTAAGATATATCAGATGTTATTTGATGTTTATTGCATAATGTGATGAAAGACCTGGTAAAAATTAATAAATTAATTAGTTAAATTAACTCATTTGTAACTTAAAACTTAATCTAATATATCCCATGATATATAAAAGGATTCTTGTGAAAGTCTCCAATGATTTTAACATGGTTTCTGAACTGTTTTGCTTGTTAAATGAAACAAATAGCATTAATCAGGTAAATTAGTTGATTAGTAATCTGAATCGTCTTATCATATATATTTATCCCGAACTAAACAAGCATATCTAGTGACGGTGACCCGGCTTACAAAAACCAAAAATAAAACGTTGCTTACCATTGAATGTGACGAGGATGTCTCTAAAGGCAGCCTGTGCCTCTTGGACCCTGTGCTTGTCGATATGGTCCATTGCCTCTCCTAGCCTCGTTTCGAGATTTGCACTCTCCATTTCTGTATATCAAAAACGATGACATTTTTTATAGAAAGAAAATGGAATTCGATTAAAGATGGTATTGCCGACACCATATGCGATCTTCTTTACAAAATGAATATTCAATATTCAACTATATGAAAAATACTATATTTACATATAGTAAATCTTACATTGTATCACTTCTTTGATTTGGAATTATCTTGTATTATTGTACATTTTACTGCTACATAAAATTTGCAACAGCAAGCCCAGGATCCCTGTACATGTAACTGCTTGCTTTTATCGAGTTATTGAGTAAATTGGCGCATGGGTCCCCGGTGTCTCACACACATATGCTTCAAAGCATGTCTCGGGACTTTATAACGTTGATTCGCCACTCAGAAAAACATGTGTCTCTTCTATTGCAATATGAACCAGCGAAAGATCAGTTTGTATAGACAAATTCAAAGGCAGGGACAGTGTAATCTGAGCAACAATGATTCACAATGAAAAAGCGAGAAACGCAAATAACGTTTTTTGTCTTATGTAGAATATAATACTTAAAATAAGCCCAAAGGCGTGCGCAATATGAGCTGTTTTTCTAGGTGTCATCCAGAAAAATATTGAAATATTCCTTTAAATATCTGAACAACCCTGATTTGAGAGATTGTCCATGTTTACATTGCTGGGGTTAATGGCTCAGGGTTCACTTTTAAGGGTCACGGTTACTTTCTATAAAACTGTAAACAAGAATAGAAAACAAAGGGAAACAATAATATATAAGGAATAGTAAAGTAATTGAAATGTTAAAAGCTTCAAATTACAGGATTTTGTCCGACTATTCAAAATTAGAAGCACTGATAAACACTTAAAACACAATGTGAGTTATTATAGAAGGTATCAAATTACAAGATTTCAAACTGCGATCGAAAGTTACAATTTCGTGGCACTGGTAAACAAGGTCTATATTTAAACACATTTGCATAATTATTTATTTCCCCTATTGACTTAAATATTCGAAAATAATATTGCCGCCATCACTTCTTTTAGAAGAATGTCGGAAAATAGGACAATAACGATTCCACGTTACAATTTGTATTTTCTTTTATTATATTCGAAGCTTGATGTTGGGTCTAGAGCAAACCTCAAAAAGGTTATTCAGCGCAGCGTTCCCACAAAAATCTCAATCTAAATATCCCTTGCAGTGCTTTCGTATGATATTACTATTGAATATGATATTTTAAAGACATTAAAATAACTTTTGAACACACAAGTGAACTTCAATTACATATACTTAATTTTCATCAAGTTGTTTTTATAATAATGATAAGACTTTAGCCACAAAAATGAAAGATCAGAAAGCGGAATTTAGAACTGCTATTACTCATTCGTATTGTCTCACAGGTTATAATAATATACAAAAATACAATGACAATAACTTCCAACGAAGCACTGACTTGACACAAAAATGAAACCCAGTGACCGCTATTCAGTTTTTTTTTATGTGGGTGGTGTTTCATGCCCTAATTTTTACGAATCTTGTAGAAATTTCTAATGCATTAAAAACCGGTTCATCTGTTATGTATTGTTGAGTGAAACAAACGTAATTGAGTTCCGTTTTATTTTAATATATTTAAGATGTTATCACACTGGTTTTAAATTAGATGAATCCCGGTCAAAACGTTTCTGGCCAAAAAGTGGCTGGAAAATGGCTGGAAAATTTTTGGCCGGAGACTTTTCGGGCGTAAAAAAGTGTTAAACTGGGTCAATTTTGTCGTCTATTAGTTCATCCATTTTTTTTGTACAATTACTTTCATTGCCCTAAGTGTTATAATTTATTGTTTTATAACCATTTTCCATAAACGACACTCAAAGGATGAATATACTATGTGTGTGGTACTATCAACTTTATCTGATCCAGTAAAGCACTATATGAATCATTAAACTTATGACCACTCTCAAAATGATTTTATTGCGATTTATGTTCTTTTCATAGCTTACTTAGATTTACACAAACCTAAAATTAGGGCATTTAAATGTTAACTCTGAATAGAATTCTATTATTATTTTGATTTCCGACTTCTTGGCACCGAATTATTAAGCTTCACTGTAATGGTGCGTTCAGCGGGACTGTGCGTCTGCGTCTGCGGAATTTAAATTGGTATAAAAAATAGTAAACCCAGCGGTATTGATTCCGCAGGGATTACCGTGTTTTAAACCAATTTAAATTCCGCAGATGCAAAGTCCCACTGAACGCACCATTATATGAGTTTATTTAATATCAATTTTCATAAAAAGCTTATCTTATTTATATTAGAATTGAATATCGCTTCAAAATCAGACCTAAGTCATTTTTATTAGCTGATTTATTTGCTCTTTATTAATATGACATCATTTTTTGAAAAAAAAAGAAAATATTGTTTTCCCATATTAAAAAAAAACGCTTTGCGGCTCAGTTCATATACAATGAATTTGATGCTTTAATCAGAATGTGACAAATTAATTAAAAGAAAACACAAAAAAAATATATTAATGAACTGATTATTGGACCATCGCATCTGTTTTAATGGAAAGTTATTTCATGTCGATTGAACTGTATGATTAAAAACTTCATTTTCCATTCGGCACTAATTTGTAATGACATACTGTTGTTTTTTTTTGTTGTATATTCTCTCTCTTTCTCACTTTCACTCTTTCTTTCGATTTATATATACATTTTTCTATATATTTCTTTACATTCTTTACCTGCATGTAATTAACTGGTTCCAATTTATTACAATGACCTACATAAAACAGAATAATGATACACATGTATTTACACGATAAGGCTAGAAAAAGCTCCCTCCATGGCCAGGCCCTAATGCAGTTATAGTACTCAGTCTTGTGACACTTTTTGTAAATATCCTATTTCAGATAATAACAGTATTAACATAATTAAGTGCTCTTCGAATTAAATATCCTTTAAATATCTTTCCTTTTGAATTAATGGTTTAGATTATATAAGATAATTTCGCAACAGACATGAAGCATCCTTGATTGCATCCTTGTAACATGTGTAAATCCCACTGTGAAGAATCTCGTTACAATAATAATTATATTGAACTGAAGGATATAGATCGATCACATGCTGTTGCTGCTGATATCATAAGCTGATGTTTTATATTTATAAAACACAATGCCAAATATAAAAACAAAAGAAGTTGTTGAAAGCAAAATGCAACCTAGTCCACACTAAGTCGCGCAACGTTGCAAACACGTTGTTTCTGAATGTTAAAAGTTTGCTTGACGTTTTTTTCTTAATTTTATATGAGAGAGCAACGTCTTTGTAGTTTACACAATTGGCCGATTTAAGAACACTGTTTCTTAGATTTAGCAACGTTATATCATATATTATGAACGTCACATTTTCAGACGTTGTTACTATATACAATGTCAGAAAGAAATTTTTATAAACAGAAATGAGTTGTGAAAAAAACGAATGGCCGTTTTAGATAATAGTCAGCTGCTGCGGGATTTAATCTACTTCATTTTGAAATTTAATATACAATACTAACATCAGTTCCGTAACAGAGGTAATTACAGAATGATGTCATTATTATCATTAAAACCTCGAAATCATATTTTTGGGGCAAAATTTTGAAAAATTATGACATGAAATTTAACTATCACTATCAAATAATTTTTTGTTTAATAATGTTTTGACCCAATTGATCCATAAATGTAAATATTATTTTCAATCTGAAAGTAAACAAAATCACGTTAAACCTTGTTACTTCTTTAAAGTAAAATTATAGCCTGTTTTTTTTTAATGTATTTTCTAAATTAAATAATGAAATAATTCCCTGATAACTTACCTTTTTGTATTATTGTCAATAATTAATGCTTATCCAATAATGTTTCGATTTACTTTAATATCCAATCTGTCTTTTTCACTGATTAAGTTTTTTAAATTTATTTTTAAATTATTTAAATTCAATTAACATGTTCATCGACTTTCAGTTATCATCTGAAGGGATTTCAAGTTCGGCGCGCCAATTATATAGAGGCTGTCCATGACTCGTGTCGTAATTCCCATTGAAGGATCTTTAACTACGCATGAAGTGCTTTATTATTCAGACCTTTTTACAATGTCACTTGATAGCGATAATAGTCAACGTTAGGGGGACCAATGAATGACAGGAACACGTGGTTTTATTGTTGATATATTGGCTCATACATATCCGGAAGTTAGTTTACATATGTATGTTTAAAAGTGTTGTCATCGGTAGAAGCACTCGCGAGTTTTGTTTACTTATGACTATATTTGTTTATATAAACAAATATTACAATAGCCGTTGTTTATAAATCATGACTTGATATGATTCATCTACTTCTGACTGTATTGTGAAAATTCGGTCAATCTTGAGAATTGGTGCATTCGGGAACAATTGCCAATTGCGATTAATTATTTTAGGAAGATTCCCAGGGTATACAGTTAAGGACATATAAACAAGACCAAGTCATTACGGGCATTTTATCAAAATATAAAGGGTAGGTTATGATAACTTATCATGTTATTTATGAATACTATGTATGAAATTATAATTTAAACTAAAACAGTGATCCAGATGAAAAACTATGAGACTTTATTTGCTCTTCCTTTACTCATGTATTTATATGTTTGCCACTGTAACATAGGTAAAAGTAAATTGCAATGCCACGGGACATGTACACTGACGCAAAGTAAAAACGCAAGTGTAAATTCAAACTGCTGTATCTCAAAAAGTAATCAACGTATCATCGTCAAATTTTCACAGCATATTATTTTATATGTTGTTTATCCATGACCAAGATTTCATTAACATCAAACGTTCAAAACGTATATGAATATACCACTTTTTTCCATGGAGTCACAATTTTTTAACATACAAAATTATGTATGACATGCTCAAGTCTTGTTTAACTGTATTTTAACGTCACGCTTGTGGCGTAAGAAGTCTTGTAATAATAAATGGAGTTATTTTGGGTCATTTGACGGCGGTCCTTTGGTTTATTGTACGGTACAGCGCAATAAATAGGGTATTGCCCC
>LQRL01134781.1:2382-13047 GCA_001703475.1 Hydroides elegans | reverse complement strand
TCGGTGGATTAGTGTGAGTAGAACGTTTCGCTCATCATTGCAATTGTGTAAATGATTATTGATTGCAATTGAAGGTTAAGTCATTCTAATACTAAAACCAACCTTAAAGTGATTACTAATCGAGCTTAGTGAGTCGAACATCGCATCGATGAGTAGAGCGTTTCGCTCTGGATCAATGAGTAGATAATTTCGTTCTTGCTATATTTCGCTCGTGCCTTTCATGTAGAAATAAAAATGAGTAAAATTTGATGGTCCGGATTAATTAAGGGGTAGGAGTTACTTTTGAAAATAAATGTGTCGTTTGAATGTCATTGGACGTAGTGATGCGTTAGCAAAAACATGACTTTTATGCAAATATGTATTATATTTTTAAATCTGCAAATGTTCCCAAGCACACGTTGTCACATTAGCCATATTGTCATGAAAATGAGTAAAGGCTAAGGGAAATGATTAATCAAGCGTGCAGGTGTTACTTTCGTTTACAGATGTACAGTTTGTTAATGTATTATAAATAAAATGGATTATTCAAATGTAAACTAATATATAAAATAAATGCATTGGAGATATTGACAATTTGTGAAACTATGAATATATATATTTTTTGTGAGAGTTTTTATGCAATAGAATAAAGGAAGTTTTACTTGAGTTTCTTACCTGTATTAGCATTTAAGGATAAAGCTTATCTTAATAACATTTTTTATTATGATAATTCACTATAATACCCTACAGATCGAGTCACAATCGTGTTTAATGTTTAAACACTGATTTTAAATTGCAATTATTTTACTATCAGCTACTCTGAATCCATTCAAGTTAAACACCATTGTTGAAAAAGTGCGTACGGAGTTAAGCTAATAATCAGATCAATAGGTTCTACTCACAAAGCAAAACGTTTAACTCAGTCATCCCCATGAATAACTTGTGCATATAATTGAAATACCAAGTTAGGGTATCTTTCATTTTTTGAAGGCCAAAAACCAGGGTAAGTATACTTGCCCTGAAAAATACCAGGGCAAGTATACTTACCCTAAAAAATCAGGGCAAGTATACTTACCCTAGGGCAAGTATACTTGCCCTTACCGAATAGATACCCTACAACATATATGCATTTTATAACCATGTATCTTTATCGAAGGACCTGATGAAGGGGATCTTCTGAGCCCAAAGTACCATTACCAAAGTGATTATTGCATAAGGTCAATCTTGTAAACATAATAATAAATATATAAGCTATCTCTTGACAATAAGGTTAAATAGGAAAGTAAGTCAATGTTCAGTCAACAAGAAATGCACTTTATAGCAAAGGCGCTTGATACAATTTCAGACGTCAATTTATCGCAACGTTGTTTTGACGTAAAACTCTATTCCGACGTCGCGACAACTTCTTCCCGCCGTCCACGACAATCTACATATCCGAATATATGTCACGTGTATTGCAATAACGTCAATACGCAGTTGTTTGACGTATTTTGGGATGGGTATTTCATTAGTTATGTCTAAATTTAGTAATGTTGAAAACTCTTCTGATGTATAGAAAATGCATTATGACAAACTTATAGAATTCATAATCGAAAGATGCATATAAGTTCGCTCAAGTTTGGAAATCATTTCACCATGAAAAAATCAAAAATGAAAATATCGATGTGAAAACTTAAGGGAGGGGAGATTGTTCATTTCCTAATAGGCTGTAATTGGTTTTACTAAAACATATTAGAGGAAAAGATTTTATTTTAATTTTGAAAAATTGCATATAGCCATTCAATGCAATAATCGAAAATTGCGTTTACACGTTTTTGTTGATGTTGTCTCTGCATCAGACCTCTCTTGGAATAAATAAATAATCAAAATCATTTCGTAATCCATCATATAAGAATGTATGTAAATTAATTCGAAGAAAACATTAGAAATTTAAGTTTAGTAAACTTTATTGTCTTAAAATAACTTATGACTGGAGCATGCATATATTTTTTTCCAATATTCAGTGAATGGTCTCTAGTGGTTAAAGAAAAATCACATGTACTTTATTTTTTGTGTATCGAGTTATACGGTATATAATATAAGAGTCTAGTTTAATAACCCTGACCTAACCAATATGTTGGAGCTATGGTTTTTTATAAAAAAAAAAGAGTGTATTGAGCTGTAATCGTGTTTCTAAGAGTTTATATGATCGTTTGTTAATAGCCCAGGTCAATATTATTGACTCTCTTGGAATAAATAAATAATCAAAATCATTTCGTAATCCATCATATAAGAATGTATGTAAATTAATTCGAAGAAAATATTAGAAATTTAAGTTTAGTAAACTTTATTGTCTTAAAATAACTTATGACTGGAGCATGCATATATTTTTTTTCCAATATTCAGTGAATGGTCTCTAGTGGTTAAAGAAAAATCACATGTACTTTATTTTTTGTGTATCGAGTCATACATTATATAATATAAGAGTCTAGTTTAATAACCCTGACCTAACCAAAATGTTGGAGCTATGGTTTTTTATAAAAAAAAAGAGTGTATTGAGCTGTAATCGTGTTTCTAAGAGTTTATATGATCGTTTGTTAATAGCCCAGGTCAATATTATTAAGGTTGGTTTGAATAAAATGCCCAAATGACTAAATACAAAAGATATACAGAGGATGAAATGAACAATGCTGTTAAATTTGTGAGATCCGGAGAGGCGGTTAAATAAACTTGGAGGAATATGTATGATATGATATATTTGTTTTACATTTGTTTATGTATATATTGCATTATCGTTTTGTGTGTTACATTTGTTTACAATAATATTTTTTATCGGCGTGTTTAAGTCATACGTTATTGGCAGGTATTCTATGCAAAGACAGCAAAACACAGATATACGCAATTTTCGATTATTGCATTGATCGGTTATAGGTAATATTTGAAAATTAAAATAAAATATTTTCGTATAATATTTTTTAGCAAAACTAATTACAGCTGATTTGGAAATGAACAATTTCCCCTCCCTAAAGTTTTCACATCGATATATTCATTTTTGAATTTTTCATGGCGAAATGATTTCCAAACTTGAGCGATTTTATATGCATCTTTCGATTATGAATTCTACGTCTAGTATACAGCGACAGAAATTTATATGATAGTTGTTGCTTATATACTTGACTTGAAAAGTTGTTTTTTCCCAAGCATCTGCCGTCGTCTATTTATAAATTACAATCACGTCTTCTTCATTAAAGTGGACATTGATGGGATGTTTTTAAAGAGATTGATTTCCCAAAGAAGAAAAGCTTGACCATGAGGCTCAGTACAATCATTCAATGTCAGTGATAAAAAATAACATGAAAGGATCTCGTTAAGAAAATATATCTTAACTTCTGCTTATTGTCGAAACACTTAAGGGAGATATTGGGAACAGAAAGGGTCTTTTCACGCAGTAATTAACCCATGAGTCCATCAACTTGAAATATATACCACCCTAGATATCAGTGTACTGGACAATCATGATTTTGACAGGATGTTTTTGACATTAAGAGAGTTTTTAACAACCACACTGATAATAAATGTATGTAAGTTAAACTTGATGTTCGAGGGGCAAATACAGATATATAGAATATCATAAGGGTCTGTTAACAGAAAATGATATAAGCTTTCGTGCAAAATAAGAATAGAAACATGTAGGCCTATTTGTGATATAACTTAGGTCTTTTAATTATTGAGCTCAAACAGTTTTGATGCCCATCGTTTTGCGTATACTTTTCCCACAAACTTTTAAGGACGTCCATTTTTTGTCAGTTGAATAACCAATGTATCACCCTCGAGAAAAATCGTCATAAAAGTCACCAACTAGTCAAAAACATATATCAAATAACTGCAGATACATGATTATAATAAGTCTCTTATCAGGCAATTATATCATATATCAGTAATAGATATGGGCTTAAAGGTTAAATTGGTCTCAATATTTTTTTATTATGAAGAACATTTGCATGACAATATGCTAACTGACATGGTTAACGAGAAAAATAATAAATGAAAACATCAAATCAGTTGAAACTCAAACGATATCTTAAAAGTGAAATTTTGATTTTATTGTTGTCTTCGAAAAATGATATATATTTTTTAACAACCCAAAACATAACAAGAAAAATCTGTATAATGTCAATCTTAGGTACAGATATTGCTATAACGGTTGTGAATTGCAATTATCAATATTCATTGCAATCATCATTCAAGTAGAATATACTCACTATGGGTTTCATGTTAGGAAGCGCAATTTATTTGAAATAATATTCATTTTTCAATGTTACCAATAAGAAATAAGATTGGCTCCGTAATCATAAGGAACAATCTGAATATAAACAAGTTTTAAACTGCCAGAAAGATGGCAGTATCTAAACGCCAAATGCGAGATATATGACCGAAGGGTCAATCGAAACTCAAAGGGTGAACCTAAAGTAACATGTTTGTTATTTTTGTCAGGGGAATCTTCAATTTTAATTGTAGTCTCAACGCATGGTACGATCTAGATAATTGAGACATGATGTTATCTTATTATCATTTATGAAGCCATTAAAACTTAATCTATCAATTTGAAAGTTGCATAGGTTATTTGTAAAACTTTTTTTAGATGTCGGAACAGGTTATAGTTAGACTTATTTTATTTGATAAAGCACATGAATTTTTCAAATTTTATATTAAACAGAGATTCTAAATTAGACAGAATTTCTTATCTACTGAATGTGGTGGTGGCTTCTTTTCTAAACCATGCATGAGCACTTTTTTTATCGTCACAAAATAATATTCTATAACTTTCTTTTTGTCATTTAATGCTCGTCCATTGACATTGGATTAACAATCAGAAAATGATTTAAAGTGCACTATTTTGTTTAAAATAGCCAATGTGACCAGGCCCTTCACAATTAATAACGCCAAGCACAGTCAGCGTAAATGATATAAAAGCCTCTAACACGAACATTAAAGCCGTTTCGACAGGGATATCTATAAACAGGACATTGCTATTTGCACGAAAGCATCTTAATGTCTAATTTGAATCCCTTTCTCATTTTTATATCCCATGCTCTAAATTAAAGATGCTTATGAAATTACCATGGGGATCAACAAGACCGCATCTTAAGTCGCGTTTACGCAAAAGGCGCGTCAATAATGCTTAAAAGCTCGCTTTTTGTACGAACAGCAGGAATAAATTCCTATGTTTGATACAAATGTGGCTAACGAGCTTTTGGTTTTTGAGATTTTGTTTATGGGCTTTTTAGTTCGCGTGAACGCGGTCTGATACACATTTGATACACTGTAAAATAATTTTATATTCTAAAAAAACAACAACAACAAAAACAACAATATGCATAATTTGCATGAGATATTCTAAAAAAACAACAACAACAAAAACAACAATATGCATAATTTGCATGAGATAAACAAACTTTAATCATATGAAGGTCCCTATCATGTAAGTTCACGTCTTAACATATCAACTAAGAAACAAAAAGCTATGATAGCTCTATGATACCTTAGCAAAAAGAAAATCGAGTCATGATAAGTTACATTAGCGATTTTATGAGAATGATGTCATTCGAGTTTCAAATGGGCAAAAAGTAACTCAATTAAGCAAAATACAGCCTGATCTATCATATTATAAAACGAAAATGAAATAATATGGATATTTCTAGATTGCATAACAGTCATGTACCGAACTGTCCCAATTTAAAACTTAACAGGGAAATGTGACGAAAGCACACACGTTTACATTATGCAATGTTGAATATAAATGAAGAGCTTAGAGCATAAACATGTTTAGTGCAAAAAAACATGTCGTTGATAACAACATCGTCGTTTTCTATGACCCATGGACCAACATTCTTATGAATATCAAAGTTATAGAGTCTACGATGAATATCTATTTATAATTTGAAATATTCCAACATGCTGATAAGAACAGTGAAATTCAGTTCAAAATGCTATTTTGTGTGCACAAATTGGTCAATTGCAACAAACTTGGGAGTCCCATTAAACTTGCCATACCCATGTAGAGTGAAGATGTTTAGTGTATAAACATGTCTTTTGCTATGAACATGCGTAATATGAATATTTTATTTAACAAAAAAATATACATATACTGCATTTTGCATAAACATGTCATTGGCATTTAAAAAAAAACATGTGACGATGATCTACAAGAAATAGGAAGGTTTTCAATTCGTTTTTCTCCAAGCCGTGATTTTACACTAACAAGTTTATCCTCTAAGCTCTTCAAATCAGTGTTTATTTCGCAAAATCACCCTGATAATTAATGTAAAAAATACGTACTGAAAGAAAGAATATGTAGGTTTATAAGTATTTACTCACCTTTATTATGCCGTTTTCGCGGCGAATATCCAGAACCATATTTCTTGATTGTTTTGAACATATTTAAAACACTTGATTAATCAAATTGATTATCTGTTATAGTTAAAGCCCTAAATTGATATTGAGACTACTTTATTGATAACTTACTTCCCAGCAGTTTATTCCCTAGAAGATGCAGTTAATAATGCATCAAAGATCAGTCTGAAGAATTCTAGGATTCAACCCCGTATTTAAATGGCCCGCCAATCGCATCACAGTAAGTACAATTAATAAAAAGGTGCATATTTTATTTGTTTATGCACGGAACTGGAATTAATATGACTGCAATGTGCTATTATTTGAAACCAGTAAAATAGGTTAAGCATAAAATATGTGACATAGCTAAAGCTGGGTGGGAATTTATCACAAACTATAACATATAGATAGATCGAAGCATAAATATTTTGTCATATTTTATTTAATAGAAACGGTATTAAGTACAAAATGAAGATATTATGTTTGTTTGGAACGATTATTAAATTAAATTGCTTAAAATACATTTTAAACATATATACATTAATTTTCTAAAATATCTACATACGTCACATGTTTAACCTCTCCTTTCGAAGAGACATTTAAAGGGACAGACCCATTGTAATCAGACACGCGCAACCTCAAAGAACTGGTTGATTTGAAGGGGGTTTCTTCTCTTAAATTTTTTGAAATTTCAAATATAAACAGTTTCACGTCACATGATGTAACGGGCCGAGGGGTTTTTGTTTATGTTGCTAGGTGATTTAAAAATGGCGACGTCTTTGTGTGGTTTATATGATTACAGTGCCATTCTTTTACACATACATGTAGAACAAAATCAGCCCATAAATGCATGGATACATTTATACTAAAAGAATAAATATATCTTGTTTTCAAAAGCGTTATTTCAGTATAATTAGGTTTTAGTTATTATGTTATTTATGAACTGATTTCAATATCTTTATTAACCCTCGTTTCTATATATAAATCTACCAAACAGTGAAAAAAGATATAACAGTTTCAAGATGGGAATAAACGTATAAAATGTGACTTTTTGTCATTATAAAAGTCATCAAGTATATTTTGCAATAAAAAGAAATGGGTTCATAACCTTTTTGAGATTTAGGGGTTAATAACATGTTTTGTGTGGTAATTTTAACTTTTATTTTAACGATTTAATAGTCAATGCATTTATTTACTTGATTCGAAAACGTATAATAATACTTCAACTTAAGCGGCGTTTCACGCTATTTTTTCAATAAAAGATGTAATTTATACTTTTTAAAGAACAGATTGTAAATTGTCTACCCTATTCATATGTCCTAGACCTTTATAGTGGTACAATCACGGAACCATCATGGTACTCTGTTATAGTAAGGTTCTAAAATCATAAATCTTGGATCAAACCCTTTAATTTCCATGTTAATCTTGATTTATGATCGGTAGCTTCGAATACATGTATGTACCGCGTAGTGTCAGTGTGTATTTTCACTATTCACAGATAAGGACAAAAATAACTGAAAATTACTAAATAATCGGTGTCTTTATACAATAATGTTTTTAAAAATAGCTGGCAAATATGCAAATGCTGAAATAACACAATGCAACACGTATTTTTGTGATCATACCTTGTCACCAAGATAGTCAGCATCTTGTTTTTGACAAAGGGCATGTAAGAATCTTTAGCTGCATAGCGGTCTACAAGTAAAATTAATAATTTTATGAACGGCATTGAATTGCGTCGCATGATCATAGATTCATGTCACCCTCATTACTCATACTTTCATCTTGTAATACAATTATTCCAGAGAATTCCAAGAACATTTTAATTAATTTACTGGTTTATATAGCTCATAGCTCTTGAGTACATTGAGTACATATAGAAAACAATGTTATTGTTGAATTCATTGTTACTTCGCTGCGAAATCAGACGTAATAAAAACGCTGATTCGACGTCGCGATAGGAAAATATCTGGCAGGCCACAATAAAGTCAAACCTTAATAAAGCATTTTGAATATTTTCAAAGTGTCTGCAGCGGAAAGGGTATCGATTATTTTTTCAGTATGAGATGTGGTTATTTTGAAGAACTCCGGCCAATATGTCGCAAAACCACAAAGGGCATGACAATTCGGGAAAATTCGAATTTTAGCCACACAAGATGTGTTGTCACAAGGTGATACAGTTATTTCACTCTTTTGTGAGGTTTCTAGCCTTATAGCTGGTTGTCCGATTAAATTTGACTTTAGAAAATAGTGATTGGAGCATTTCAAAATTAGGCGATTTGTATTCAGAAATTGACCATGAACAATATCAAGTCTAAACGAAAGGAAAACCCTCATATAATAATGATAACAATATTATTTCTTCTTTATTAAAAAGTGATTCGCATGTGTTACTTGAATCCGACGCGTTATTCAAGTGCAACTCGGTATTTGTACGTGATGTGACCGTTTGGATGTTGGCACCTTTTTATTAGTCTAGCCCGTATGTTGAATGCGTTTGAAATGCTATATTTAAAGATAATATCAAATTTTCTGTGATTTTGTTAGAATGCTGCAATTATTTTTAATTGTTCATGAATAGAACCAGTTCTAAAAATGAGCACGTTAAATCTACATTTGTATTTGTATTTGTATTTGTATTTTCATGTGTTGTTTTATTGTTTTTTTTAGTTACTATTCTACAACTGGTTTTATTTGTAAGCGTCAAATCAAAGTTTATATAAAATTGATATCAATATTTATTTGATATAATGAACACATGATTTGTATTTCATTAAATGCTTGATAAACCTTTATTTCGACATTTTATTCGAAGTTCAGAAATGACGTTTAAGGATGACACATAGAAAAGCAACTGAACGCGTAATATTGGGATTTAGGATTAAGCTCAATTTACAACATAGTGTAATCCACAATGCTATTTTAAGTCGTGCAATGCATGACGTTAGGCACAAGTAGCTTTTAAGGAAATTATTGAAAATGACTCAAAGAGGGTTAAAATTGTGAAAATCTATGACGACAGGTGGTATACTATGACAAACACTTAACAGGTTGAAAGGTGTACGTGCAACGTAAATGTTAAAATAGTGTCATTTTCTATTATTAGACTGTTGACTTTTTCACTGATTCAAATAAAGCATGTGACTTGATTGGCGGTGGGGAATACATGGGACGGGACTTTAAGCATTTGAAAAATTGAAATTGTATAAATGGTTGCATTGTTGTAGCAGTATTGTTGTAATTGAATATTAAGTGTATTTGAAGTTATATGCTTTATCTGAATTTCGAAATTAACTGTAATATACTGTTTCAGCATTATTTGAATAAACACATTTAATACTAACAATTTGATTTTTTAAAAAAATTCCTTCACGGCTATTGTTTAAAGAGCAATCTTTTATTTATTTACTTGTACGTGTATTTACCGGTAGTGAAAAGGTTAATATTTGCAAATATTGAAATCATTCTTATCTTTAAGTCGAAGAATACACTATTTAATAATTCCTTTTTTATTTCATTGTTGTTTAAAAAACATATTTTAATCATCTTTAAGGCACGTTATCCCGAAATAAAAGCGCAAACTATTTTGTGCGTTTCGGATTAACAGAAGGCATAAATTGTTATGTTTTAACACCAAACGGGGATGTGACTAAAACGCATGACTAAAGCGGCTTTGACTTGTGTTTTGAGCTTTTTTCGGAGCGGGTGAACGCGCCCTTAGCCCTTATTGGAGGCTTTTCGTTTTAAATATTTCAAATACAGCTTGCATACATTGATTAATTTGTTTAAAAAAGTATATGATAATCCTTAATTTACCGTTTATATTCTAATCATTCTAAAACCATTATCCGTATAATGACATAGTCAGGCTCTGATCTAAGTTAGATGGAACACGCTGGTCCTACCACTCGTTTGATGGATGATTGTGGAGTGTGATTGTTATACAATTATATCTAAATTAATCATATTTGTACATATTTTTGTATAAATGTAACCAATCCCTGTTGCAAATTTAATGGATCCACACCTGTTAGCTGATGCATAAATAGATGTACATTCAATTTATTCCGATTTTTCTGCTTCAGCTTGTTTCTATGATGTGTTAAATTTACTTTGTTATTGTTTTCTTAACAGGATTATGTTAAATACATTTTCTTCATTAGTATATCCTTGTATTTTTGAAGGGCACCCCACGAAATACTTTTCAAAAAGGTGCTAAATCGCCTTAAAACAACTTTATTAAGACGGAAAACAACAAAATACTTCTTTTTGAACATAACATTTTTGCAAAAAGGTGTTCCTTTTTTCCAAGCA
>LQRL01134761.1:0-18829 GCA_001703475.1 Hydroides elegans | reverse complement strand
CTGGTCACTAGCAAAACACGTTAGCTAGACGTGGTGCTGGTGCTAGTGAAAATTAGTTAGTGACTAGCCTATGACTAGACAAAATTGTTGACTGGGACGTTATGTTCGAAATTTGATTCGACTACATGTATATCAGGTACATGATTAGGCGAGGGATTTTCCGTTTCCGATTATAACCATCAAATAAACTTCCTGCGGGTCGGAATCATTCCGAAACCAACAAAGATTGCACTGGCTTAGTTCGACCCACCTGGTGCACTTGGATATTAAGTTGAGACAGGGAATTTAGGGATCATTAAATAAAAAAAAAAGTTCTATATTTACTGTTTCGGTGACCTCAGTTTCTGGATAGGTGAAACTAAAATAACTGCATTAAGAGTATGTTAAAGCTAGTCATATATGTGTTAGTATACAGTCGATCAATGTGTGTGTTATCTGCCAAGAATAACATCATTTCTCTCTAGTGAGAAATCCAATAACCAAAACAATTGGTGTGAACCAAACAAATGGGAAAATCAGTGTCCATGTCCATAATCATGAAAAGCAATTCACGAACCCAGCTGAATAATTGATTTCATATGCCGAAAATATTTTTATAAGCATGTGGAACTTTTTTATGCGAATACACAAAAAGCTATTTATCTCCAGCTTTATAATGTATTTTTGAATGTGAAAGCATCCGGATCAGAACAATGTTGTCCAGACTTTGCCACGAAGCACTCGTCAATATAATTCTCACCTCTCGAGACGAAACCAATTCCATAAATATTAATTTCCTAGTCAACATGTACGTACTTTACAATAATTACATGATGCAAGGGTCTTTTGCAAGCTGTACATCTACATGTATTTATATTAGTATAATCTGCACAAACACATGCCATTATGCTTCTATTTAACCAGGGATTCCGCGATATCCAAACCACTCCTCAAGGCATCTCATTCGCATTGGATGAGAACTATTTTCTCGTGAATCCAGAGGAATTCATCTATCACCATCGACCGTTCGACCATCGGTGGCAGTTGCTGGCAAGACCGGTCACCAAAAGTGAATTCCAGGTAAAAAAAGCATCTGCAAGATACACACGTATTATGCAACGTCATGTACGCAGATAAATCAGTAAATAGGAAGAATGAATGACACCCCACAACAAATGTTTCAAAAAGTTATAAAATAACCGTAAACAATATTAAATCAACGACAAACAAGAAAATGATGCTTTTTGAACATGTACGTTTTGCACAAAGGTGTCCACTTTTTCAAGCATACTTTCGCTTGTTATAGGAAATGGCCTTCCTCACACCCTCCTTCTTCAAAAACACCCTTTCGATTTACAACCAAACCCACATGATCATTCAATCCACAGACGGTGAAGCCGAAATCCAAATCCACTTGCCTAAACAAGGCAGATGCCATTTCTTGTATCAACTGTTGAAAACGACCACAATAAACGAAACAAAATGCTTATTGATTTTCCCAGAAGATCCGTTCGTTTTCGTTTGTAGGCATTTCTAACATCGTCTATTTTTGTTTTAGGAAATGGCCTTCCTCACTCCCTGCTTCTTCAAAAACGCCCTTTCGATCTACGACCAAACCCATATGATCATCCAATCAACAGACGGTGAAGCCGAAATCCAAATAAACAGGGCAGATGCCATTTCATGTACCAGTTATGAAGGTCGACTGAAGGAGAAGGGGAGACACATTGCTCAATCACTTTACTTAAATATCTATTGGGTTCCTTTTGTTATAGGATGGGCTTTCTAACAATGTCCTTTTTTTGTTAAAGGAAATGGCCTTTCTAACTCCGTGTTTCTTCAAAAACGCCCTATCCATATTCGACCAAACCCATATGATCATCCAATCGACAGACGGTGAAGCCGAAATCCAAATCCACTTGCCTAAACACGGAAGATGCCATTTTATGTATCAACTATGGAGGTCTACTGAAGGAGGAGAAGGGGAGGAGACACAAAGTACAATTGAAGGCTTTGAGTTAAGTCAGTTTGTGATGATGGAACAGAGGGAAGGATTTCTGCATTGCAGGGTCGGTTCTAAAACTTATATACAGATTTATTGCAACTTTGTGCTGTAATGTAGTTACCTGAAACACATAAATTGTGTATAATATAAATATGATATAATATAAACATAAATTGTGAATAAGATACATGTATTTCATTTAAGGGAAATAAATAAACATTATTTTCTAGAACCGTTTTTTAATTAATAGTTATTTGTATGAATGCCATCGAAGACCAAGAAATATAAAGTTTGCTTTTCTTAAACACCAAACAAAAAGAATTAATTGATTTAAATTGAAAAACGGAGTGTTAACTCAAATGAGTTGTTGGCCCTCTCTTGTTTTATATCCGTCGTTTAGAAATCAATCTAGGTTTGTTTTTCCATTTGCAATTGCATTGGCCTTGTTTCTCACTTTTCATATATACATGTAGGTTGTCTTCCCTGTGCCCGGCGACTACAAACTCGAGCTGTATGCGCACAGTGGACGCCAAGAACACGATGAACCGTACGAACACGTGTGCACTTATATCTTACAATGCGACGAAGCCAGGGAGGAATGGAATGCGCTACCACGAACAAAAAAGTGAGTATGGTAAAGGGTCAAGAAGATTCCTGTATGGCAAGGCCCATAAGGTTGACATCGGACAATGTTTTGATAACGCGTCAAAATGTTTAAAGGTCTGGTCACGTGGCAAGGTTCCTCGAGCCTTTTCCCTCTGACAAGTAGGCTGCTGCTTATACGTCTAAATGATATAATTTGTGTTTCTGACGCATGGGCCAAAAATGTCTGTTATGCAATTTCTGCTCGAAAAAAATCGTCAGCAGTTATCAAACATCCGGTAAGTGATATAAAATCAACCTCACGACACGATTTATTGAGGAACCAAGATGATACAGGGTTGTGATTAAAGAGAAAATATTGATATGGCTATTCGTTCATATTGGAATCCAATATTGTTAATGAAGTTGCTTTATAAAATGTTTGATAAGTATTATATTGATACTTATGACTTACAATCAAAATGCTTCTCTTCCCAAAGAAATGAGTGGGGCTTTAGTCATGCCATGTCCGACCTCGGCCTTGAACCCATGACCCACCACCAAGCGACCATTGAGACCGACGAGGGATTTGTGCAAGTCAGGTTCAAATGCACCAAGAAACCGGTAATTACCATTGCGTATTCTTATAACAACTCAAATAACTAAATTAATCCGCATTCATCTGAGCGAATATATTATAATTCTGGTAGTGAGTCTGAAAGATGAGTCTGAATATGAAAATTATCATGATAACCTTCCACTTTAGCGAAATGTTAATGTTTTGTTTTATACAAAAAATATGTTTGATAATGTATTTAGGGGAACGGCTTTTCGCTAAATGAATGCATAACTAGGATGCTATAAACTACTTACAACAGAGCTCGTTTTTCTTTCCAATTGTTACTCGAAGTACCTCATATTTCACTGTACGTTAAACTTCTAGTAGTAACTTCTAATATATTCTAGGTTGACTGCGCTGTGGCACTACGAGGGATGGACGGCCAAGACGCTAAATTAAAACGCTACATCCTCTACCGACAAAACGAATCACAGGAACTTGACATCTACATCAAACTTCCGGCACGTGGTTTATATGCTCTTGACCTTTATGGTAAAAGGTAAAGCCTATTTAATTTTTGGTTTTTAAAAAGTCATTACATATATTATTTTCCATCCACCTAGAGAGTGTTTTAATTTCATTCGAGTAAAAGCCAGAAATTTCCAAGTGTAGAGCTAATCGTTGAAAATGGTCATTTCTACCGTTTGCACTTGAAGATGGTTTACAAAATATCATCTATTTATAGCCATATCCTAGTTGTCATTGTATCATTTAGTGATACTATCATGAAGAAGAATTACATGTATATGATTTACCAATAGTTGTAATAGTTTATATGATATAATCTTGTTTTTTAGTATATATGACCTTGTAAACAATACAATTAATAAAAGCATGTTACAACCAACATAAATATGATAATATTTTTAGATGGGGCAAAGAAGGCCCGTATCCCCATATAGCGACCTATTTGATTGCGTCCACTGCGCCTGCGTATGATTTGGATCCCTATCCGGAATTGACCAATCAAATGGCCGGACGAACGAGTGGGCGAAGCGAACAGTGAGAATCCAATAAATATCATGAGATTTCTATATTGTCTTTTTAAGCTACATGTAGAATTCTATTTCGGCAGTAAATAATATTGTTTTATTCAACATAAAAGTAAAGACAATTGAGAGAAAAACAAATGCATTTCTATATAGGCTTTGAGTTATCAAGAAAACAATATCAGAAATATATCGTATGCGCATACTCAAGTATATACATTAATACGATGACAATGATTTGAGAAGAAATCGACAAAAAAGACTGTTTTATAACTTTACAAGATTTAGGTTGTGTTTTACTTTTATTTTTATGATTACATTCAAAACACAAATGGTTCATTCGTTAAATTTCAGGGTCAAATTCGAGGCGAAATCGCACGAAATCTCGATGTTCCAGCACAAAACTGCGAAGGAATTTCAAATGATCTTTCAATGCTCACGAAAAGTTGAACTTGCAAGTGAACTTCATTATTGGTCAGGAACGAAACATAAAAATATGGACCGTTACGTTTTTCTGAAACGTCAGTCGAAACACAGAAAGACAACGTTCCTGTTGCGGTTCACGAAAACAGGTATCTTATTTATTGAAATGCGTCTACATAAGCTGAGACAGTTTAACTTTAAACGCTTTTAATGAACTCCATTATGTTGTTCTATTTTACAATTACATTTTAACGGTTACTACTTCTATTATCTTAATGGTAACCATCCTTTCTGTGCAAATTACAACAAAATTGTTTCGATAGAAATATAAACAATGTTTTAGATATGCCACTTATGGTCATCCAATATCCAAAATTGCTTAGATGTTCTTTAACGCAACACCATCGCAGAACATTCCACAGACACCAATCCATACCAGGATATAAGGGAATATGTTGGATTCGACTGATATATTTAGAACAAAAATGTAATGCTTATTGTAATTAACAAAATTTATTTTAACTTTTCAGGCATCTACACATTTGAAATATACGCAAAGAACACTGCAAAAGACACCAAGAAGTCTCCACTCCCTCTCCTCTTTACCTACGTCATATTCGTTAACCAAGCCGACCCAAAACTGGGACCATTTCCAAAACAGTTCCCTTCTTGGGGCGATGATTGTGAGATTGAAGGTAAAATCATGATAGCAGCAAAATTTTTGTAGAACTTCTCGATAAGATAAGTCTCAGAATAAGCGTATGAACCTGTTTATTGATGTTTTTTGCATTACCATATATCAAACATAAAATATGAATCTAAAAAGTATTCGAAAAAAGTTTAGTGATCAAAGTTAAATGTAGTTAGATATCGTTAAAATGTAGTATTGTATGACTTCATTTTTGCACTGTTTGAATATATATGTATATTGTATGTCCATTGTGACTTTGTTAGAATGATTTCTAGTTGGCAAATAAAACTTCTAACTTCAAACTTAAAGGTCTCCCGGATGCGACGGTGGAGGCTGGTAAAATGCACAAAGTGAAAGTGAAAGTGCCTGAAGCAAAGGGAGTGGCCATTATTCCAAATGGAAAGAAGTGGATTCACCTTAAACAGGTATGGTTAAGGTTCCAGCTGTGGTAGGGTTTTGGAAATATGCATGTGGCGGCCGGCGCCATCACTCCACTTAAATTGATATACTATACTAATTTCGCTTGCCCTTCCGGTCCTTACAAATCATATATTGGTTGCGTATACATATTTGATATTCATGACTGAACAATATCATTTTATATGCTTTACATGTTTGTCGACAGCCTCGGATGAATAGTTAGCAAACGCGTGGTGCCTACCAGTTTGATCTTACATGTATATGTTATACCAAAGCAATAATGGCGCCTCTTTCCCCTTTCCTATTTGGTATTAAAATGTCTACCATTAGCGTCATGGGTTCATTTTTTGTCTGCGTTGCAGATTGTTGAATAATTGTGATGCAAACTAGATTATGACATTTCTATTGCCTTTTCGGCCAAGCGCAAACTTGGCATTATTTTTATTAAGATTAAAATGGAATATTGAGAAATAACAGTGAAAACCCAAAGTTAGGCGGAAAAAGGCCGCCACATAAATACAATATCCAAGATAATATATAACCACATGCAACTAAATAAATACTTAAAGTAAGATGTAACAGCAAAATCCAAACAATATTACAGAGATAAGAAATAACAACCAAACATATCCACTCATCGTAACGTGTGGAGGTGGGGATGGTGGTGGAAAACAAAATTACAAGCTAATATCATAGCTTTAATACAATATTGCTGAATACATATAGAAATATTATAACAAAACGAAGTTTGCGATTGACTGCTAAATAATATGTGTCGCTGTTGAAAGCAGTCAGCGCACTAACCAAAATAAATTTGGATCCCTACACATGCTGCAATGTGATAGGCTAAAGATGTACCGATAAGTGAGAGCACCCACTTAGCAACTCGACAAAAATTGCTTTAATAACTTTGTGATTAAACCCTGTTTTTTGTCTGCGTTGCAGATTGTTGAATAATTGTGATGCAAACTAGATAATGATATTTCTATTGCCTTTTGTACCAACACAATAATGGCGCCTCCTTCCCCTTTCCCATTTGGTATTAAAATGTCTACCATTGGCGCCATGGGTTCATTTTTTTCTGGATACGCGCCTCGTCAATTCGCGTTAACGAATGTAATCGAAGTTATCTTGACCTTATTCATGTATTCATCGAATTATGATAAGTACCGGTAGTATGCCTAAAATCATATATTCATATGATTTTAGGGAAAAGAAAAGGATTGGCATGGCGATGTGAAAGTGAACGACAAGGGCACAATGAAATTGAGCGCAAGATTCGGCGAAGGTGATAACTACACGACGCTTCTTGAATATCAGGTCAGTTTTGTTTTGAATATTTATGTTAATTATGCAAACTATCAATATTCCTATTTATTTGTTTATTTTGTTATCATTTCTAAATGTTTACCATGCTACTTCGTTTAATAATGGGTAGACATGTGAATAATGGATCTTAAGATTTTGTTGTATATCCGATTTATATTTTTGCGTAACTTCATGAGATTATTACGGCCGAGTTTCATTGCTTGTTCGAGTTCTGCTATAAATAATTTAATTCGAAAAATATATCCACATATGCACATGAATACCCCGAATCACATTTACGAACATGTATGTGAATCTAATAAAACTGAGTAACTTCTTATATATTGCATAGGTCAAAGGTGCAGATGAAATAAAACGCGAAAGGCGAGCGCTTGAGTTGAAAGAGAAGAAAATGAGAGAAGAAAATGAAAGAAAATTGAATGAAAAGGAGCAACTGAAGAAAGCCAGAACAGAAACTTACCAAAGCATCAGAAAAGGTAAGATATTTTCGCTTTATATTGTATGACAAATTAATTTTGTTAAAGAATTAATTGAATAAGTTGTACATGGATTACTGATATGAATATGCTAAATACCGACTATAATTAACATATTCAACCTACTTTCGATGAAAACATGAAAATGGTCCATTTATGACATAATTCAATAGAATGGGCCGCTTTCGACCGATCCCCCATCTCTTTCATGGATACAATTATTTGTTTAATAACAAAATGTTTTTGAGACTAGAGCTAAATTATACGCAGTTTTATAATTTTATTTTCTATCTTTATATTTTAGCATTATTCACGGCGATAGAAGAACGGAGTCTCAAGAAACTTCGCGCCGCAATGAGGGATGTCGAAACATATCACTACACAAAGCGCTTGGCAAAGGTAAATATAAACTCAAAAATGTTATGAATTGGGCCCAGTTACATTAATATGCGATTTGAATCGAACGTTAACATTTACTCATTTTCATTGTTTTTGAAACCGCAGAAATTGGTATTCCGGGTGCTCTTTGGGATTTCGAAAATAAAGAAAAACAATTAAAATCGCAATTGTTGTAACCAAAGACTAAAAAAAAAACATACACAAAATGTTACTCCTCAACTTACGTTTTGTTGCTGAATGATCATGCATTAATTGATCATGAAGTATTTATATATATTTTTTTGTATTTATCAATTGTATAAAAAAAGCTCACTGCGAACCCTTGTAATCTTTATCATACGTTTTGATTTGACTTCTACGATTTTTGAAGGAAACTGATTCGCAAGGGGTATGTACAAAATGTATTTACTGCATGATGACAATGATAAGACGATTACCATATCCTACTCCTGATATCCATACATAAACATAATACATATGAGCACCGGCTATAGCTGGATTTTTAGGTTATAACTGCGCTCATATGCAACTCGTTCACCTTATGCTTTTGTAATGAAAGTTAGTGCACCCTTAAAACCACGTCTTCATCGAATGATTGTACTTCCCGCCTTGTAACTGCTCTTCGTCCACTCAACCTAACATGTAAGAGGGCTTAATTCATAAAACTCTAAGGATGCATATATTTTATGTTTGATTCCTATATCCCGGTTAATGCTTGAAATTTCTGATCGAAAATATTCGAATTGCTCGAATGTGCATGAGAATATTAGAATTATAACCCTTTAAATGCATGAAGCCGGGGCTGGTTCAATATTAAGCACACTGTAGACATGAAATGTTAGCATAATCAAATGCATGAAAATGTATCGTATATATTAATCTTGATAAAAATGAGCATGGTATAAAGAGTAACATATACTCATATATTGATGTAAATCATTTTATAGAGTATTTTAATGCGCACATGTTTAAGGTTCAAAGCATAATATAGATAATAAACATGTGATTATTTATTAACATAATGTTTCCTCATTCTTCTCATTTTCAAGATCATCAAAGTTGCCAAAGAATTGAAGAAATCTCTCATCAAATTCAAAATATGTTACCCCGTATATCAATATTATTTGAAATACGCTTCATATTATGTATATCATAATGACATCACATACCGGCTTATAAAATATTCTATTTTCATACTTTTTAGTCCATCAAACCTGCCAAGAACTAAGGAAATCTCTCATCAAATCGCGAAGTTACCCTGGCGATACATCTTAGTAAATACACATGATAGAGTACATGTATATCAATGCGCTCATTTATTACATTTAATTTAATTATTTAACTTATCTTTAAGTCCATCAAAGTCGCCAAAGAACTGAAGAAATCTCTCATCAAAATCGAGAAGCAACAACTTATGGCGAAAATAAGGAGCTTTGCGAGTCCGATTCCGAATATCCATGCGACCATGAATAACGTTGAAGACATTATATAAATAATATATGCTTTAATACTACCTTATTGTTTTATGTTTTGTTATTTTTTTCAGCTTATCAAAGTCGCCAAAGAACTCAAGAAATCACTGATTATAATCGAAATGTTACCCCGGCTATGAAATATGCATAATGTTGGGTATCATAATGCGCTCCTCTATTACTTTTACTTTTTGCTTTTAACCATTTTCAGTCCATCAAAGTCGCCAAAGAACTGAAGAAATCACACATTAAAGTCGGAAGTTGTCCTGACTATTCACCTCTAAGCAAATACGCCTCATATGAATTATATTATAATGAGCTCATTACATTTTAACTTACTTCTCTCATTTTTTCTAGTCCATCAAAGTAGCCAAAGAACTGAAGAAATCCTTAATCAAAATCGAGAAACTTCGCGACTTAGTAATGGCGATGGATCAACAACTTATGGCGAAAATAAGAAGTTTCGCGAGTCCGATTCCGAATATTCATGCTACCATGTTTAACGTTGAAGACATAATATAAAATATTTGCTTTAAGAGTACCTGATTGCTTTTAGTCTATCAAAATCGCCAAACAACTGAAGAAATGACTGATTCAAATCGAGAAGTTATAATGATCTCCAATATTACTTTAACTTTCTTTTTTTTTTTTGACAATTTTAGTCCATCAAAGTAGCCAAAGAACTGAATAAATCTCTCATCAAAATCGAGACGTTTCAGTTGAATACGTATAATGTGGAGTATTTACATGAGATCATATATTTTGTTTTTTAAAATCTTGTTTTTTTTTAACTCAATTTCAAGTCCATCAAAGTTGCCAAAGAACTGAAGAAATCTCTCATCAAAATCGAGAAGCTTCGTGACCTGGTGATGGCAATGGATCAACAACTTATGGCGAAAATAAGAAGTTTCGCCAGTCCAATTCCGAATATTCATGCGACCATGCGGGCTGCGTTGCTTGTTTTGGGGAGCAGGCTCAGGGAAACGAATGTAAGTAAAACATTTTTAGAATATCTAAAATAGATAAAATATCAAACGTGATTAAAATATAAAGTTTCGCGAGTCTGATTCCAAATATCCATGCTACCATGCGGGCGGCATTACTGGTTTTGGGGAGCAGACTGAGAGAAACCAACGTAAGTAAAACATTTTTTAGAATATCTAAAATAGATAAGATATCGAATGTGATTTAAATAAGAAGCTTTGCCAGTCCGATTCCGAATATACATGCGACCATGCGGGCGGCGCTGTTGGTATTGGGGAGCAGGCTGAGGGAAACGAATGTAAGGATAATTGCAATTTGATATTTCTACTAATTTTATTATAAGTAATTAATAAAGTGTCACTTGGTATATTATAAAAAGAAACAAGAGTTTCAAAGAATCAACGAACAATAAATTGAAACGTTGATGTTTCAAACCCAATCCAATTTAGCATGTCAATTATACTATTTCATATTTCATATTAAGAGGACATTTTGGTCTATTACTAATGTAATCATTAAATATATAATTAGAAAATATCTCAAGTTACAACATAATATATGTCTCATTATCTCATTCTCCTTATCTTTAACATGTTGCTAAACGTATAAATAGTTTTAATAAGAAATAGCAAGTTATATACATTTTTAGAACCACTTTGATCTCAGTCATGTTACATTCCTATTTTTTTATATATTATACAAACATCGATGAGTCATTGTTTTTTTTTTTCAAATTAAGGACTGGAAGAAGTGTCAGGCCCTTTGCAACACGATCGAACTTCGTCGCCGCGTGGAACGATTCGACATGCGGTCCGTTCCGCTGGACGACGCTGTCAAAGCAATCAATATATTGAACCCAATGAAAGTCGATGAAGTCAGAGCGATCAGTTTGGAAGTAGCTACGTTCTATGTTTGGGTATGTAAAAATGTGTTCTCATTTCTTAAATATTTTGATATAACTTGGTCTGTTCGATTTTTCTGCGACGCAATTAAAGCGATCAATATATTGAATCCAATGAAAGTAGATGAAGTCAGAACGATCAGCTTAGAAGTGGCAACCTTCTATGTTTGGGTATGTTTTATGTTGTTTCTATCATATAGAGACTATCATGCAGTGGAAAAAGTGCTTCCGATAAGTATGGCATGTTCGAATTAAACGTTATCATGGATAAAAAAAATATTTCTTTACATTTATATACACCGATAATACAATTTCTACCTTTTTTTTATTTTCGTGAGGAATTTTATCAGTTGGTCTTTGCATATGTAGAATTGTTTTACGCATTGATAACGCCACACATATTAAATTAAATCTGCTTTATACCATACGCATTTATTATTGTGTTTTTTTTAAAGAGTGACTCAATTTTGTTATGATATTTGAGTATGAGTAGGCCTTTATATGCTAAATTGTTATTTGTCGGAGTGAAAGCAATTGTTCTTAGAAAATGTCAAATCTGCCAAGCCCGATGACATACATTAGAATATCTTATCAGGAGTACCCAACGAAAGATTGTTAGAAGTGTGTCTAATATGGCTTTTTTGTTAAGAAAAAAATCATTTGGGGCTCAAAGTTGTGAAATATGTTTTGTTTAAGTAAGAACTTTGTTTGCCAGCCAAGAAAGCCCGAAAATCGTTGCCAGCAAGACGCTGCCAGCAGGGATAGATACTCTTCAATGTGTTATGCCTCTCTGAAAGTCCACCAAAATTAGTATATTCCAAAAAAAAACGAGTTTATCTCCTGTAATAAGTGCATTATACGGACCTTTTATTTTTCTTTAAATAAAACAAAAACAATTCTATTCTGTCAAAATGCCAGCAAGGCAGATATCCCAGCAGAATAGATATTTCACCGAATAAATCGTTGTGTACTCCTGTCTTATTACAATTCAATTTATCTCCAGTCATATATCATTTTAGTGAGCAGTCGGGGTGCTAAATTAATTACATGAAAATGAAGTTTATGACATATATTTTTATATGAATGCCATACCTAGAAAAACTATTATACTGTGCAAATGTAATTACTCTTGTCATGTTGCATGGCAACATTTTCCGACAATATTACGGTGTTTGAAAATGTTATATTCTTTGTTTTTTAAATACATGATATGTTGGAAGTTTTTAAATTTCTTTAATTTTGAATCAATTGTTCATCACATTTCGATCACGGCTGATTGTCGAATTACAACATTTTAGTTTATGGTCACTTTGTATTCATGATCTATTATTTTTGATAATCTACTATAAACTAAGTCGGCTAAAGAACTCGGTCAACTCTTTTAATTAAAACAGTGTACATGTATCTCGGCTGCGCATCTGTTCTGTCCAATATTCTAATTAATGGACGGACCTTGTACTTTATCCTTTACCACATATATAATTTGTTTTATTTTTCAGACACTCGGAATGGCTCAAGAGGCTATTCTTTTGATCACGCGGCCTCCAGAAAAATATATGTGAGCATCTTTAAAAAAAACATAGAAGATTTCCTATAAAAAATCGACGTCTTTGGAGGCACTTAAGGTTTAATAAACGAAATGATATAATAATGCTTCAAAGAAGTAGAATTGATAATTACAATGGACTGGGTCTCTGCATTATATTTGTATATGTATTTTAACATACACTGTATATAGCATATTAAGTAATCGGTATATAAATAATAATTTACACATAATTTCGAGAAGACCCCCAGCATAAGCAAGTACCGTATGCAGTAAAGCACATTCTCAAAAATCATAATCTCTTTTTTTTTATCTAATAAAGATTCAGTTCTGCTGTTAGAAATATTCAGATTTTGAAATATTTAATGTATATAAATGTAAATTAATTTATAAAATTGATTTGTTATAGCTTAACTCTAATGCCAAATGTATATAAGGAATTTAAATTCGAAATCTAGTCAATTTCACACAAACATATATCATCAGTATTATACAATAAAAGTATAAATTTTGTATTTTACTTATTTTATGTTCAATTTGATTTTTTTTCGTGATACAAAACATGATACTTTTCCCTTCAATAACCGTTGCTTAGGCTATCAAGGTGCATCTGAGTAATAATAAGAGGAGCAATGGACTGTGCATACATCGTATGGCTGCCGTGCAGCAGGATCGAGGGATCGTGAAATAACGAGGCATTGGTTTTCACAGATGCAGTTTATTGAAAATAACACCGTGAAGAACTGGAACAATATAAAGAAAAACACTCGATAGAAATATGCAAAACACTCAACTTAAGAACTGAATATTGTAGTTTAGGTTCAATAACCCAACGTTATATAATTAATTGCAATAACAAATATGTAGTTTACTTTATAAACATTATAACAATATCATAAGTATAATGTAACATGAACGTTGACAATTCGAACATTGTTTCTAAGACCTTAATGCATCATATCTAGACCGTTAATTCATGATATTCAATATAGAGAATTATCAGATGTATTGTAATAAAATTGTAATATAGTTTTATATAATAAAATGTAAATGTGTATCTTTTTGCCCCATTAAAACAGCTTAACTTTCTATAGTCCACAATATATTCCGATATATGTTTTCATAATTATGCGTTGCTTTCATATACATGTTTGTTACACAACTGAGGACAAAAGAATTGTTTTAATAGGATCGAGATTTTACCGTGAATATCATTGAGCGACGTGTTAGGCAATTCAGTTTATCAAAGTCAAATCTAAAGGGATTAAGGGTCTAAAGTTGGAAACGTATTTCAGTACACAATAATATTATATAATCAATAAAATATACATGAGGTCTCTGCTGGCTGTATCATGGCTCCCCAAAATTTACAAATTAAAGGTAAATTGTTCAAACAGTTTTATGATAAAAGGAGTGCTATTTAACAAAGACTTAGGAACTTAAAGGGATAACATCTATATACAAAAAATATTAAAATATTGAATTCTCGTTCCTGCCCATATATACATAGGCTATACATAAATGAACCTTACATTTGACTTTCGTATGTACAGAAAAACGAAACCTTGGAGATGAAAAATAGTCACGCCAATATTGGTTACTGACGTGGTCAGTTTTCCCCCAAAGGCGCTGTCCATCCTGAAGGGCCCTTATGCAGGTGTCTTCAGGAAGAACAAAGGAACGCGTACCATATTTCAGGGTTTTTAGGGGGGGTGGCAGGGCTGGAAAGGTAAAAAAAGACTGCATCCTCGAAATAAAATATTAGAGTCCATGATTGGCTCCCGCGGTGGGGAATACCCGGTCTCACTTTCATGAAGGACAATAAAAAGATAGAGTTTATGATTGGCTCCCTCGGTGGGGATTACCCGGTCGCCCTTTCAAAAAGGACAATAAGCTAAGAGTGCATTTAAGATGCATTTTAGCATTTAAGACGAAAACTCAATAAGTTTATGTTGATGGTAATGTGTATCATATTTGAATCAACCTTGTGATATTTGATGGTGACTCACGCCAAATGATATGTTTTGACGATCTTGTCAATAGATGCAGAGCATAACGCCATTTTCTTATCAAATGGTTCTCGTGAAATACTCGAGGGAACGTTTTACACGATAAACTGAAACTAAGATAGAGCTAGATAGTACCTTGTTTTCTCCAATTGACGATGTAAATATGACGTAAACGAAATCAGGAAGAAAAGTTTCTGCGTCTTGATTTCTACCAGCAGGAGTACTTAAGGTATTTTTAGTTTTTGTTCAAACAGAAGAAGAGGGTGGCAGTGAATCACTATGCACGAGGCTATGGTGAGGTCCTTGACACACAACGCAAGAAATCATTGTTTTTCGACACTCGTTCGAGTAATGTCCTCGGGCCAAGCATCTAAAGCACATGTTGTTGTCTTCTAAGTACCTTATTCGTTCCGATGGGGACATCTTCCGAAACTCTTTGCACCTAGAAAGAAAATGGTCTTCCTTGCAGTAGTAGCAGTTTCTATTGCGTGATCCTTTCTTTTCTTCACTTGATTGAAAAAAAAAGAATGATACAATTGGTCACTTGATTGAGGTTCCCTGTATTCTGATGAGGTTTCATCACATTCCGGCTCAGTACATTGGGTGTTGAATGACCTAGAATTTTTAATGCTGTGGGATTTGCCCTTTTCCTTGCTATTGGTGCGTATTTCCCGGAAAGCCTGCAGAGATAATACGAGATCGGCAGCGATTTTGGCCTGTTTTGCAATGAAATCTGCAAATTTGGAAAATCCACGGTATCGTAGGTTTGATTCGTGTGTGGTTTCTGTCAAATGATTGTTTTTGTGAGAATTTGATGACCTTTCATCTTCGACAAAAGCTGCCCAGCGAGTAATAACCCAGTCTGGTAGTTTTGTAAGAATCAGCTGATTTTCCCTGCAGTCGTCATGTATGTCAAGATGCTGATTAGTCTTCTTTGCTGATTGCAGCTGCTTCAGGAAATCTGACAAAAATACAAGATCAGAGCCAGTTGTGTTGACTTTTGGCCACTCTTTAAGCTTTTTCCTGTAAGAGTCTGCAATAACAAACGGATCACCAAAACGCTCCTCAAGGCGTTGCTTGGCGTCAAAGTAGCATTCATCTGAAGTCTCAAGGAGATAACCATTGATGCAATTCTTTGCCTCTCCGGAAACATACCTACAGAGGTAGTAAAGTTTTTCGGAAGGCGAAATAAAGCTTCGATCAATAAGCAGATCGACTGATATTTTTCAAGAATGGAACTCCAATGGATTTCCTGCAAAAATGATTGGTTCAGGTGGAGGGAGTCTGTTGAGACTCATTTGTTGTGTAAGAACTGTAGCAAGATTAGCCATATCAGGCTTAGGTGAGTGTGGAGTATGAACGGTGTTTGCAACCGTTGAGCTAATTCTTGGTCTTGACATGTAAGTAGACCACTTTCGCAGCTCCTTGCAACAGGGACACTCAGACTTTGAGAGTTACTGAAAGGAATTTGAGAAGAACGTGTAACGTGAGGCACAGAAACAGAAGGATGAACATTTGAAGCTGGAATAGAAAAGGTATGGTTTACAGCAGCTGTATCATGAGCATCCTGTGTCGGATTGCCAACAGCTGGGGCAGAATAAAGTTATTGCTGAACCCTTTTTTGCTGTGAATCTTGTTCATCGCATAAATCAGGAGACATGCAGTAATCAGACTGTTCCTCTTTTATGGCTCTTAGCTTTGCTCTTTCAATTTGTAGATGTTTTTGAAGTTGAAACTTTGACAGCTCGGCTTCTTGTTGGAGCAATGCAGCCTTTTGTTGCATGAGAGCTGCTGTGTATCGCTACACGTAATTGTGAAGCCGCAATTGCACTTCATATTCAGCAGCTTTCACAGCTGTCTCTATATGTGCAGGCTGAGATCCATAAGATGTCGCTTTAGATTTTTGCGACTCTGTTTCAGATACATTAGAACCATCCGAGCATGAAAGCCCTTTCAATGATTTGATTCTTTCATTGAAAGAAAGCCATAACTGGCATTTTCAATGCTAAGAATTGATTCAGGTTCTTCTGAAAATTTGGCCAGCTTAAATGAGGCCAATTGCAATGCATCAAACGCCGAGACAATTCGGGTTCGAGAGCTGGTAAGCGATTGTATATCGTCACAGTCTGCAAGGTTATCATTGGCATTATCAAATTCTCGTTGCCAATTTCTTAAAACAGATTGATATGATCTTAATTCTGAGTCAAATTGATATTGAGGGTTTCTTTTGATGTTTGGTTCAACGTGTTTTGGGACATTGTCGATTTCATTTGTATCAGGGAGTTTGTTAGATAAACCTTTATCTAAAGGCGCTCCCCGGACTGATGGATCATTGATTTTACAAACAGACGTAGACGTTGTCTTTGGCAACGCTTCATTAGCGGTTGAGACTAGCTCGGTAGTATTGAGGGCGCATGAATTATTAGTATGGGCCATGGTTTTGATTTTCGAATTTACAATTTAGATTTATTATAAAGATATATAAAACACTGACAATATTTCTTGCAATTGGGTATAAAGTGAATTTAATTGCTATAAAATCAACGTAAAACCAAATATGTAAAATGAAAAAACTTGGTAGTAATATGTTGAATGAATAATTAAAACCTTAGATACTATGAAGTGTCATTTTTTTTGTTCACAGGATATCGAATACTATGCACTGTGTAAATTAATTTTGAGTTCGTATTCACGTCTGAAAAAAGTCAATATGATTCACTCAGCTGTGTGATGGTTGGTTGGTGATGGTGTCTACTTTGATGTCCCCCGGGGGGGGGGGGTCTATGCGTGGCGTAGAACTGCCATTTTTGCACTACTGGAAATTGTGGCGCAGAGTTCCCATATCCTCACTACTTGAGAACTGTTGCCATGGCGACTAAAGTTCTTCACTATGGCTGCCGTGCAGCAGGATCGAGGGATCGTGAAATAACGAGGCATTGGTTTTCACAGATACAGTTTATTGAAAATAACACCGTGAAGAACTGGAACAATATAAAGAAAAACACTCGATAGAAATATGAAAAAAACTCAACTTAAGAACTGAATATTGTAGTTTAGGTTCAATAACCCAACGTTATATAATTAATTGCAATAACAAATATGTAGTTTACTATATAAACATTATAACAATATCATGAGTATAATGTAATATGAACGTTGACAATTCGAACATTGTTTCTAAGACCTTAATGCATCATATCTAGACTGTTAATTCATGATATTCAATATATATATATATATGTTACCGCCAATCTGTGGTCCTTAGCCGATCTGTAGTTTGGCTGGAAAAAGTCAGCCAATCTGTGTCATACCACAGATTGGCTGGTTCAATCAGCCAATCTGCAGATCGGCTAGAATTTTCCAGCCAAACTGCAGATTGGCTGAAATGGAGACGTGATTTTTACCACAGATTGGCTGAAATATTTTAATTAAATTTTCATGGTTGTTTTTTACTTTTTTTTTCAAACTTTAACTAATACAATTTTATCAATTGATATTGTTATGAAAATAATATGTTACAAATCATTTTCTAATCATAAAATATCTAAGTTGGAATTGTTTTTGGTGCTGATTTCGATCATCTAATAGAGGATGGTGTGTTGCAATTAAATTGCAATTCTATCAAATGGTTCATTTAATATTGATTACTTTAATGGATTGATCCTTAATGCGCTTAAGTTGGTATAATGCGGTACGCAATTAAAGTTTCTTTGATTATTATCACCAAATCTTTCTTTTCAATCGCATTTCTTTACCTCTTGGCATAAATTGAGTACTTTTGCTATTGGATCAATTATAATTCCGAGGTGAGTTTATCGGAGTAAACCCTCTAACAAACCCTCTTCACCCATGAAGGGTACATACTCGACATAAAGGTTCATACTCGACTCGGATTATTGATTGACCGTATAGGGAAAGTCAACAATATATGACGAGAGGAAATATAATTGCAATTGAAAGCTATTTATGTGATCCTAATTCAAGTAGCTCTAATCTCATATTGCA
>LQRL01134733.1:3438-19044 GCA_001703475.1 Hydroides elegans | reverse complement strand
TTTCTCAAAAACCTACCGCCCCGGGTAGTTTCTCAAAACCCCCCATCCCCGGTAGTTTCTAAAACTTACCACCCCCTAGGTTTTGGTGTGCATGTATTAATGTCATCAATACAATGGTGTGTTAAATATTACACATTATAATATGTGTTTCGCGTGTAATTCAGATCTAAAACACGTTTTTATAAGACCCCCCACCCCTGTAGTTTTTTTTTATAAAAGAACCCATCCCCGGTACTTTTCCGAAACCCCCCACCCCCGGTAGTTTCTCAAAAACCTACTGCCCCGGTAAGTTTCTCAAAACCCCCAACCCGGTGGTTTTTGGGTATAAGTATTATTGTTGAGAAACCTACCGGGCTGGGGGGTTTTGAGAAACTACCGGGGGTGGGTTTTTTTTAATAGAAACTGCAGTGTGGTAGGTTTTGAGAAACTATCGGGGGTGGTGGTTTATGGTCGCTTAACCATTGTGCTCATTCTGTCACGGTTTTATTTTACTATATGCAAGACCAAAACTGTTCCGGTTCTCTCATGGGGTTTAACTATGTACAAGGACCAAAGTTTGCCAGTTATCTCATAAGGTTTTTTTTTACTGTATGTAAGACAACAAGAGGCCTGTGGTGGTTTTGATATTCTTTCATTGGTGCTGATTTGCCCTTTTGGAATATATTGTTGAGTTGATCATCCCTAACATGTATTTGTGCTGATTCTCACTCACATGTGTTTGTGCTCATTCTCTCTCACATATATTTGTGCTGATTCTCTCTAATCTACCCTACTAATACAGCAGCTTACACGGATCAGCATAAAACGAACTTCACGACTCCAGTTCGAAACTCAACCACGGAAACAGACTGCGTGTACGGTACGGATATATTGCCTGATTCATTGCCGGTACATACTTTTCACCTGCGCGTATTATATTTTCTTTATAATTAGACAATGACAATTAACAGCACAATGAACAGGAACCTGAGCAATGTGATCAGCAACTAAAACAGAGTTATCATCCTTTCATTTAATTATAAACATATTACCGGATGAGGTTGAATCGATTCCAATTCTATCACATCGTTTCAAGCTAGCAATGATTAAAGCAGTGGTGGGAACGTAATAAAGCAGACGCTATTTTCTATTGCAAAACAATCTAATAAGAACCTACAATTTGAGCAGACGGACATGCTATGTCAGGACGCCCAAACTAAGAATCAACTTAAAACAGAACGCTATAAACGAATGTCTTTTCTCAGAAAAAACGACAAAAATCGAATATACAACTGTCTGGCTTCTCACAAGTAAACTTGAACAGTTTGTTAATCAATGTGCTTGCTAATCAACACTCAGTGTGTTTTATGTGCTTAAAACCGAAACATATTGCAAAGGACAACATAAATAAGAAGCTATGTAAACTAGATAGCGAATTTCATGAAAAAAATTATTGTACCCCTTTATACGAACATTTATTGCAAATATTTTAGTTTCATATGCAAATATATTTGACTTTATTTAGTGACAAGTTTAAAGCTTATTTGATAAAAAAGAAAGCTGGAAAGGTTGTTCATCCAATCCTTCTAGCTAATAGGTATTGTAGTGTGATACATTTTTAAAAGGACTGCCGCTTTTGTTTTGCAACTTCCTTAAAAGTAATGTTGGTTCCGTCAAAGGCATGATGATAATCTATCAATATTGTGTTTTTTTTCTGATGAAATATCAAGTACCCAATCATACAGGATAAATTAAAACAATTTATATGCTAATAGTAATAATAGTTTTTTTTTTAAATATTCATAACATGACCAAACCGCTTTACAATGGACTATAACAATTAAACTGGGGTGAACGTGTCACATAACGAGACCGTTGTGAACCCTAGGGGGCAGCTGAAAAACATATTGAGATCTTCTGACATGAGCCGGGCTTGAACTCAGGTCAGCGATTCAATAACCGTTTGGCTAGTCAGCCAATATACCGACTGGATTAAGTAGTCGTACACGGCGCAGATGATTACCAAACAGCATAAATGTGTAATACTAGAGACAATTTTCATCATAAATGTTTTACCGTTTGATATAATTTGAATCGTAATAAAGGAGTATATTTTAGGTATTTGATAACCTCATGGAATCAAAATATATATACTATCTATAATGATATATCAATAATCAATGAGTAATAAGTATTCTTTTAATTCATTATATCAACTTGATTAGTATGTAAAACATTTAAAGCTTAATGATAGAATTTAATCCGTCCCAATTTCTAGACCTGGGATAGCATCACATTTAAATATTTTGATCGTTTCTTACCACTGTTATTTAAGAACTCTGCAAAGCGTAACATGACTTCGAAGAATATAATTGTAAGGTATCTATGGGATCTATTTTTATACTGGATACAGCAATAAGGTAATTTGAATCTTTTATTTTCAACCACAATGTGAGCCTTTTGATCAGCGACGCACTGTCCAACATGCTCGATCTAAGCGGCTACAGGATTCACAGTATTCACAGGAGTCAAAGCTTGGTCCAAGGGTCTACTCAGACCACACTCAAAATCTAGGATATTCACTTAGAATACTGCTTTTGCTATATAATCTCTACGCAAATGATGTATCTTCAAACCGTTTTAGGTAAAAACTCCTGTAGCCGCCCAAGAGTTAAGCAGTTGTATCAATTGCATCCAGCGTTAGACTACAAAAAAATGACTCACCCCTCCAAGACTGAATTCATGGTTGTCTGTAGTGCATGAAACACACCAAAGGTTTTAATTCGCGATTTATTTATCGGCTGAAACTCTTTAAGCTCGGCTGACAGTTTAAGAAAGTTGCCAGTTGCTGTCGACCAATCCCTCCCCCATTGCAACACCACATTAGCGGACCAAAAGAACCGGTCTGTTCTTTTTAACTGGATTTTGTAAAATTTACACTACCTAACTTTCGACGAAACAAACACACAGGTGCAGTTTTATGTCATTAACAGAATATTATTCTGAAATAGCAATCTTATTTCCCTTTCAAAAACCCGACTATCAGGCCTCCAAAAGTTCATGCACATAACTTCCAGATATAATCTTCAACATCCGAAAACGCGACCGTCGTGCGGTGATCGCGCATTTCGTCACATCGTCCCGAAGATGTGTAACATATGACCCAATTATATCTGAGAGCAATCATTTGTTGCTTTGTTCAAAAACAAGCTCACTACTCATTTTTCAGCAAATGCGCATTCATTTTATATGCGCAATATAAGCTAGAGGCTAAATAATTATTTGATTTAGCATCTTCAGCACTAAAAAAACTGGCATCATAGATGCAAAGCCCCAAACCCATGCAATATATATTATTATCACTAACATCAGTCGATTAAAAATAGAAGGTGATATTATTTTGTATTTCTCATACTGCCTTTTCCACAACGTTCTTCCCACAACGTCTTTCTCACAACGTCTTTCTCACTACGTCTTTCTTACGACGTCTTTCTCACAACGAATTTCTCACAACGTCTTTCCACAGAGTCCTACCCACAATGTCTTTCTCGCAACGTCTTTCTCACAACGACATTCTCACAATGTCACTCTCCCACAATGTATATCTCACGTCTTTCTCACAACGTCTTTCTCACAACGACTCTCTCACAACGTCTTTCCTACAACGTCTTTCTCACAACGTCTTTCTCATAACGACTCTCACACAACGTCAATCTCATAACTTCTTTCTCACAACGACTTTCTTACAATATCTTCCTAAAACGTCTGTCTCACGACGCCTTTCTCACAACGTCTTCTTAAAACGTTGACATCACACTGTTTTATTAAATATTCGTCCTTGTAACGTAGTCCTCACAACATCACAATACACGAAAAATCATTTTCTATGCTGTTGAGACTGCCGTAATTTCGACCATTTTTTCTCCATCAAACTCAACGAGCTCTAGCTTGGTTCCTTAAATAGATTCTGTCATTTCGAATGATTGTGGTCGATTGACATAAAACGCTGACGAGGCAAAACTTCAATGTGTGGCTGTAAGAATAGTAGAGCTCTAGCTTAATTCACACACAGCTTGTTCTATCATTGAAGAAAATTCAAAAGAAAAGATGACTGACGGATCGACATAAAACTTTAATGAGATTGATTTGGTGTTTTGCAACTAGCAAAGCCAGGGCATATAGTAACTTTCTTTCTCATATACATATGTTTAAATGATGATATCTTATATTTTAACCCACATTTCCTCAACTGAATATGAAATGTTCGCCGTTTTTCAAAGGCTTCAGAATCGACAATTTGCAACCAATCGAACCTTAACGCAGCACGACTTCAGACCTTGGTTTATATTTGTATGAAATTTCAAAGCTCTAGCTCAAATCCTTTATAACAAAACTCACAAAGTGCTTGGTGTCGGAAAAAAGTTTAAAATCGACTATTTTTAAATTGCTCAAGAATCGACAATTTTCAATTGATCGAGATTAAACTTAAACGATGCACGACCCCAGACCTCGGTTTATATGTGTATAAAATTTGAAAACTCTAGCTCAATTCCTCCACACCAAACTCGCGTGCACATCTACACTATGTCAAGGGGGACGGACAGACAGACGGACATACAGACGGACGGACAGACGAACACGCTCAACCCCACGCTCAACCCCATTATTCCTCCTTTTCACGGGTGATAATGAAAAATTAATATACAGCTAATTTTAGCCTAAAACGGGGCTCGGTGGTTTTTTGTCGGATGATCTAAGTGTCAATGTTGGCTCATAGCGGGTTAGCAATGGTCATTTATAGTCCGGACTTTAACCATGGAGAAAGTTGTATACTACTATCAGAACCTTGAACTCTATGCTCTGTTTTATAGGATGACAAAGTAGTATTTTAACATATGTGTAATATGTTTGCTGCGTGGTGTATAAGTCACTTGTCTTGCGGCTTCTTTCATGACCTTTTGTAGCTTGTTCCTTTGTTTCATGGGCAAGTTTGCGTATAAAAATGTTAAGTAATCAAGCCTAGAAATTAATAAAGGCATGGGCAAGACGTTCGACGAATCATTATATGGTCGTATTTGCCATGTGGCATGCGTGTGAAACCATTACGATATCACGATTTCCTTGATATGTTGTTCGAGACATATGATCCTGCCGAGATTCCGTACGGTTTCTGAAGTATTCAAGTTCTTTGTCCAACACGATCTGGATTACTTCTGTTTTCATCCGCTTGGACTTCGAACCGACAAACGAGGAACTAGGTCTTGGATTCGTTGATCGTGAGCTTATTTTAATAATAATCTCAAACCACGACTTCGATAGCTATCCCGCACTTAACATAAGAAATATGTTAATGCATGCTAACTAGAATCCAAACCCTTGATCAAACAATCTTAATTTATCTTATAAGGTTATATGATACTAATCGGCCACAATAGACTGCATACGATAATTCAATATCAAACGCTATTATCTATAACGATCACAATCCTGATTAATGCAAACGAGCTCCAATAATGCGTGGTTGAGTTGTATGTTGATAAAACACCACAAGGTATATAGTTTATAAGATAATTCTGCCTTTAAAGTCGCCAACTGTCAAGTAAACAAAGGACCATAATTAGAGCCTTGTAAAATAGATATTGGATGACTCGTTGAAGCTGATAATTCTTATTTTGATAAAACTCTTATAAATAAATATATCAATGCCCCTATTTGTCAATCGCGTTGAGTTCGGGGCGTGATTCCTGATTTCAGAGCAGTCCTCAATATCCACCCATCTTGCCTCAGCAATCAACAAAAACCGAACCGGCTCCCGAATATGTTATCATAGTTTGAATAGTCGCTGGTTACAGCTAGTTAAGTTTCCCATATTTCTCATATGATTTCGTATTTTTAATCGAGCGCACTACAGAAACATCCAATTATTACATAAAGTTAGTATATTCTTAATAAATTGGTACTGTCAATACACCACAGTTCGTCAGTCAGAAAAGGCCCATTGCATAATTTATTTAGAAACCGATAGAAGCTGGTTTCCACTAAAACGGTTCAATATCTGATTCCCGTCAAATTGAAAATACTAAAATAATTACTGTTTGAATCGAAACGTTATCTTTTTTCACTTCAAGTATAAATTTTATAGTAATACCATAGGCTATTTGAAAAGTATTATTTTGTTTGTCAATAAATGTCAATTTTATAGTGTTTTTCGTCGTACATTGTATTATCGCCCATCCTGTTTTAGCTCTAAATAGCCCGGTGGGTTATTCCGCCTAAAGGACCATTTAAAGCTAATCCTGTTTTTGATAGATAACATACATTGTAATTTATCTATTGTAATTATGGCATAAACCTATTAAACTGACTTGATATTCTGTGGTACAAATATCGAGCTTTTGCGAATTATTTGAAATACGAGTACGATTTTCACGTTTTTAGGCCCCAACCCCAAAGGTTGGGGGCCTATAGATTTTGGGTGTCTGTCCGTCCGTCCGTCTGTCCGTCATCAATTCTTTCCCAGGCTGTATCTTTGTAACGTATTGTCGTAGAGACATGTGAATATGTTCCAATGAATGGTCTGGGTGTGTAGATGTGCCTTTTGACACTTTCGGCTACCGGAAGTCGGCCGAAAATGCCCAAAAGCTTTGATTTTCCAAAACATGGGCATATACGAGATAGTCCAGTGTTTCACAAATACTTCCTTTCCTTGTTGTAATATATATATATATATATATGCACATATAGTTCAGTTGAAATCGAAAACCATCGCATCATAGTCACTATTATAATGTATATTAAACTTAAGACTCGTCTCATTTGTACACAGCGATATGAGATCAGTTTAAGTTTACAAGTGTATGATTGCATGTAATCGAGAAATGCTTATTTTAAATTTGATCAAACAAACACAGAATGAGCCGTCCTACTCCAGATCCGATCCATATCCTACGTGAATCGAGTCGTGCATCCGTCACATGTCTCTGCTTTCACGAGAACCTGATATTTTCTGGTAACCAACTTGGTAAGTTGTGAGTAATTATAGTTAAGTGTCTTATGTCTTAAAGTTATGTTGGCTTTTAGTGACATCATAACACGCATTTGTCACCAGCTCACTCAGATATTGCATGGCTGCATTTTAGAATATTATTTTAGTTTTAACTTAAAATGCTATCTATGGTCTTCGTCATCCTTATGGTTTGCTTGAGTAATGGTAATTATTATTTCTTTATTTTTCTTAATTTTATTTTTTGTTGAATTAAAGTTTTAATCTTAAAGCCCACCAAATAACAATATAGAAATCAAATGCTTATGAACTGTTTGTGATCATATTTGTTTACGCAACATAAGTATATGCCCGATCGCCATCACATTTCTTTAAGTCTTGAATTTAATTCACATTTAATATTTATATATATACTTTTTCGATTTTTTATCATATATATCAGGTATGGTTCACATATGGGATTGCACTAGGAGACGAGTAGCTTACAGCGTTAGGGCACATGAGGGCAACTCGGTTTTATACATTGGGGTCGTTCTTACTGGTGAGGCAGTAACACATGGAAGAGATGGCTATATTCACATCTGGAATATTGGCAAAGATAGTTGGACCATTCAAGGTATACATTTGACCATTGGGTGTGTTGAAACAAGATTTTGCCACTGTTAGCATTGACAGGATAGATCATGTTGAAATAGCTTGAATACGTTAAATTTATATAATGATGCCATGATAAAAAGTGTCTCTCAATGCTAGATTATAAACTTTTAAACCAAATAACTACCATTTGATGTCGAAACTCAGTAACTGATTAGGCCCCAACCCAAAAGGTTGGGGGCCTATAGGTTTGGGGTGTCCGTCTGTCTGTCCGTCCGTCTGTCTGTCTGTCTTTCTGTCCGTCATACCTTTTTTAACGGGCTAGAACTTTTGAACGGAAGGTCATAGAGACTTGGTTATAGGCTCAAATGAAAGGTCTTGGTCCGTAGATGTGCCTTTTGACCATTTCGGTCAAAAGCACCCGACCGGAAGTTGTCAAATTGGCCAAATTAGCCAAATATATCGGTTTTCAAGACTTGAGCTTGTACGGGCTAGAGCTTTTGAACGGAAGGGCTTAGAGACTTAGTTATAGGCTCAAATGAAAGGTCTTGGTCCGTAGATGTGCCTTTTGACCATTTCGGTCAAAAACACCCGACTGGAAGTTGTCAAATTGGCCAAAATAGCCAAATATATAGGTTTTTCAAGACTTAAGCTTGTACGGGCTAGAACTTTTGAACGGAAGGTCATAGACTTCTGAAATACTCGAAAATGACTTTGGGGGCGTTGGGGCCTGTTCGTGTTCACTGAATACTTGTTTTTCTGTATTTTTGAAACTTGAGACATCTCTGCTATCAATGCTAGATATTACAATTGGTTTATAGACTTATTAACATTACACGATTTTTTATAAACTCAATTAAACTGTCAATGTATTTTGTAGAATCTGTTGCTTGCACATCAATGGGTTTCTGCGCATGTCTGCCACTCTCCATCCATGCTACTCTCCATATCGCCACGCCCACTGATGAGTCGGCCATCTTGTTGACGCGCATGGCATCACCACGTGACCAGCAGGTGCTCTTACCAAAGAAAAATGGCGGCCGCGCACATGGCATGTGTATGTGCATGTGTGCGAGAATAAATGACAATAATGCCTCTCAACTTATAGTGGGTTATGAAGATGGGAATTTAGTGTCGTGGAATTTGGAGTCGAGAAATTTATTGAGTGAATTGCATTGTTTTCAAGATACGATAATGGCGGTGGATTATCATACTGGATTGAATAAAGGTGTTTGTACTTCAGTTGGAGAAACTGTTATTGTTTGGACAATTAATGATGACCGATGTATGGCAATTCTGAAATCTATAAGTATTACAAACCCGGGTATAAGTTGTGTAAAGTTTAGACCCGACGGAAAAATAATCGCACTCGGAGGTTGGGATTCACAAGGAAGGTTACTTAGCGGGAAGAAAAATAATGCTCTAGCTGTGCTCTCTTTTCACTCACAGTCTATTCAAAGCCTTGCATTTTCTTCAGATAATATGTTAGCACTGGGATCAAAAGACGGTGCGATAAGTATCTGGGACTTGTACAAATGAGTCGAGGTATTGACTCATTAATATGAATTTAATTCACCAAAAAGTGTTCTTAAGTAAAACAATAGATGTAGTCCTTTTACTCACTACAATAAGGCTCTTTTTGTATTTTTTTTTCAAACTTATATTTCAAACGAATATGTTATCTAATATTTGTTTCACGATCATGTTTTGAGGGTAATTGTTAACGACTGTACCAAATAACCTTTGGTATTGTTGTCATCTTGTGAATATATACTGGATAAAAACACTAGGTCTAATAAAACAATATAAATTCTCACATTTATGTTTTATTTTGAAGCAATGTTAAATGCATTTTGTGACAACATCTATGTAACACTCAATAATGAGATTTTGCAAAACAATGTATAATCATTAATAAATAATATCATTGATCGGATTCTACTTGTGAAAAATACTTAAATATCAGACTGTTACATATTGATAAATAATATATTTTTTTTCCATTTATTTCAAAATGCGTCTTGTGCGTAAATAGAAGCTTTTAATATATCAACATTTATAAGTATAAGTATAATAACATTTATAAGTATAAGTTCGCATATTCTCCAAATAATCGAATAATATTGTAAAAATTAGCCCATAAAAAGATAAATCAATTATGTTTCGTTAAAATAATTCTATAACAATTGGATTTTCATTTGTTTGTCGTATGAATATATTTTGTTCACATAAAAGATACCTGACTGAAAATTCAAATTTACACATTTGACTTTTTTAGAAAAGCAACTCAACATATTGCACATAAAGCGACAACACTGAGTATTTGACCACATACATGTTGATATTTTGGTTTTGGCAGCAAATTCACAAATTCTGTATATTTTGAGTGGTCTACCACGGTACCCTTACAATTTGATTTTAATTAACATTCATTGGAATCTGTGGAATTAAATATTTTGTTTGATATTTTCAGATCACTGATTCTAATTGGAGCAACATAAGAGCAACGCTTTCGTGGTAGACCGCAGGATATACTAGAAATCACATATCTCATTGAGTAACACAAGTAACATGTATATAACGATAGGATCGTCGTTTGAAGATAGACAAAAAGTATCAGTATATAGTTCAGACTGTTCTTCAAATTTTGAAATGTTTAAGTCAATTTAAATTTAATTTCACAGTCCTTTTGATCATACCGAATCAAGACACTTTATCTGTGAACTTAAAGTTCCATATTTCTGAGAAATAAGTTATTGTCTTATGAAAATAATTGGATCTAATGAATACTCTATGAACTTTGTATAAAATATTTGATTCAGACATCACAAGTATCGCTTTATACAGACGGTATTTGGAAGTATATATGACACTGAATTATAAATTAGACATTTAAAACTAAATATATACACTACAGTACTCATGATTGTTATAATTTCAAACTTATTATTGGAACGGCACAATTCATGCCAGTAAAAGCTCCGAATTGTCACCGAAAATATATTTATTTTGTTAATATATGTAGATATAGTGAATTGATTCACCAATCTCGGTCAAGTTAGACATGAGCTTTCCCATACTTTTTCTAGCCCTTCCCCCAACCCATACCCCCGTAACAAAGGGAAAAATGATTATCTGAATAGATTATTGATATCATTAACAACTTATTTAACTCTATAAATAACATCTGATCAATAAATTAATAAAACATTAATAAAAGATATGGTGACTACATTCTTGTTCAGATGGACAAGAACTAATTAGGCAAACCTACTAGAAATAAATGAACACATTTAAGGATACAAGTACATTGGACATTTCTCCCTCGAAATGATATACACAACGCAATCTATGAACCAAGAGAAAAAGCTAAAAAGACAATACAACATTAAATTCTAAAAGCAGTATAAAAGTCATGTAAACAACTACACAACATAATATTCAAGTGAACACAACCAAAGCAAAACACATGCAGACCTTAAGCTATTTGTCTCAATAAATATAACTCAATAGAATTTTATTACTACAATGTTTTGAAGCTGTTCGACAATAAATTTCAAAGTATGAAAATAAACTGTCCAGTCATAAATTCCAACAAAGAAAAATAAAGACAGCTCTATTTCATTATATGTAAAAAGCTCATCTTTGGATTTAATTCTTGGCACTTATAAATTATTTGATGAAAACTATACACAACGACTCATAGCTTCTGCAAAAATGTGTTAATTTAGAAGCTTTTGTGTTTTAAAGAAAATGATTGTAAATAAATATACAAAATAAAGATTTGATTGTAGAACCAATATCATTTTTCTATCAGTGGAACCTGTTAATATCAGTAGAAAATTATGCAAAATTAAATTAAGAAAATACAAAATCACACCGGATATTTAGAAACGCGTTGATGTAAATCTTAAACCTAAAACCAGTTTACAATATGATTTACAATATGCATCATAAAATATTATGTCCATAAAAATACATAATTAATGTATTACAGTTGTATATAAACTTATACAAACGATTTTATGAGATCTTAAGAACTTGAAAGCCCTCAGAATGTTATAAACATTAACTCATTCGAAAGGTGGGCTCAATTGGGCAGAATTGATTAACTCCGGTCTCAAGCAATTTATACGATGTTATCCAGAGTGTGTACATGTATACGACACATACAGCCATGTACGAAAAATATGAAAAAAAAAAACTTGATGACTACCAGAAATGTATATAATCCATAATCCACTAAAAGCAACTAATTCATTATGAACCTATTGAAGCTTTGTCAGGTTGATGGACTAAGATAAATGAATTTTAGAATTTGATAGGGTCTTATACATTCACTTATTTGAAACATAGATCTCTGAGTATTCCATTTGCAATAATAACCGGAATGATTTTAAATAAAACATATAGACAGAACAAATAAACAAAGAGAACCACAGTGAACAGGCTTTTATATATAAAAAAACACAAGATTAACATAAACTTTGTGACCTATCAGGTAAAAAGTAGACGATATTTTATAGTTAACTCAAATAAAAATGGAATTTACTATAATAAATAAATAAGTTATGAATACATAAAAGTAAACATGATAAATTATCTTAATACGGAAACAACCACATTGTCTAAGTAGTCAAAATACAAGTACACGTATATAATAGGTCCACAAAACTTTATAAATATATAGAAATAAAACTCATAAAAAAACTGAATATCAATTCTTAACATACAAATCTTAACGCTAACTCATAGTTCGTTTAATGTGAGATTCAAACTATTCCACGACATGCGTTAGATCGGTTATCGTTAGAAAACAAATCAATATGTAATCTATACTTATACACATTGTATACAAAATGACAGTGATGAACTTGGATTTCTGACATATGAAGTCAAACCAATATCGCCGAGTTTGTCTAGCTCTTATAGATGTAGATAGTGTAGATCCAGAGTATTATCTAATATCATATTCGGCAAGATCGATAAAAAAACTAGATTACATTAAACACATTTCTTAGATAAATACGTGTACAACAAATATCCTATCTAACATTTAATACTGAGCTTCATTTCGCACATTAAACACATAGAAGTCATGGATATATTTGAACATTTACTCTCAGTATGTACAAGAATATAATTTATAATCACATTCACTTGTTGAGATGACCACAATGTTATGAGAACTTTCGCAAACAAATATATCCAACATTTATTTTTGGTAATACATGTACTATATAAGAAGAAGAGTTATTAATCAGATTCAAAGAGAAGCACATATTTTAAATCAAACTTTGATATACTCGCTAACTTGCAAGCCATTCGCTTCAAATTATAACTGTGAATCACCGAGAATTTCTTTAATTTCAAACCCTAAAATAAGCAAAATGAGATGCACATTTCTGATGGCATGGGCCACTAAATGGCATAATTACCTGTAATGTAATCACCTGTCATTCCAGACACTGTTACATACCAGAAAAAATAACAGATAACTTTGTCTTTAAAGAAGTTTGGCAGTCGACGTAGTAATTCAAAATGCACCTCAACTTGTCAATGGGAGATCTATATTAATTCAAATGTTGAGTATTTCCAACATGAACCCCCTTTCCCATACAAACTAGAGGCTTAAGGCCTTCGATCCCCCGTGAACTGTCAATAATTATTTGATTTAGCATGGTCAGCATTGGAAAAACAAAGGCATCAGAGATGCAAAACCCCAAGCTTATGCAATATATATTCTTTATCAATACTATAGGTCAATTGAAAATAGAAGGTCCTTCTTACAACGTCTTTCCTACAACGTTTACGACGTTTCTCTCCACGATTTTCTCACAATTTCTTCATAACAACGTCTTTCTCATAACGTCTTTCTCGTAACGACTTTCTTACAAAGCCTTTCCTAAAACTACCTTCTCGACGACTTTCTTAAAATGACTTTCCAAAAAAGTTTATCTCGCAACGTCTTTTCTCACAACGTCTTTACAACAACGTCTTTTCCACAACGTCTTTCTCACAACGATATTCTCACAATCTCCTTCCCAAAACGTCTTTCTCACAACGTGTTCTAACAACATCTTTCCCACAACGTCTTTTCTCACAACCCCTTTCCAACAACGTCTTTCTTACGACTTTCTCTCAACGACTTTCTCACAACGTCTATCTCACAACGTCTTTCTCACAATGTCTTTCTCACAATGTCTTTCTTGCAACATCTTTCTCACAACGACTTTCCAACAACGTCTTTCTTACAACGACTTTCTCTCAACGACTTTTTCACAACGTCTTTCTCACAACGTCTATCTCACAACGTCTTTCTCACAACGTCTTTCTCATAGCGTCTATCTGACAACGTCTTTCTCACAATGTCTTTCTTGCAACATCTTTCTCACAACGACTTTCCAACAACGTCTTTCTTACGACTTTCTCTCAACAACTTTCTCACAACGTCTATCTCACAACGTTTTTCTAATAACGTCTATCTCACAAGGTCATTCTCACAACGTCTTTCTCACAATGTCTTTCTTGCAACATCTTTCTCACAACGACTATCTCACAACGTCTTTCCAACCACGTCTTTCTCACAACGTCTTTTGTCATAACGACTTTCTCACAATGTCTTTCACACAATGTTTTTTCTACAACGGCTTTCTCACAACGTCTTTCTGATAACGTCCATCTCACAACGTATTTCTCACTACGTCTTTCTCACAACGTCTTTTCTACAAAATTTTTTCACAACGTCTTTTCTACAACGTTTTTTCACAACGACTTTCTCACAACGTTTTTCTCACGTCTTTCTAACAACGACTTTCTCATAATTTCTTTCTCACAATGTCATTCTCACAATTTTTTCATCACACTATTTTATTAAATATTCGTCCTCACAACGTAGTCCTCACAACATCACGATACACGAACAATCATTATCTACGCTATATACTATGTATTTAGACGGTCAAAATTTCAACATTTTTTTATCCGTCAAACTCGACGCGCTCCAGCTTGATTTCTTCAATAGATTCTGTCGCTTCGAATATTTGTGGTCGATCGACATGAAACCCAGACGAGGCACAAATTCAATATTTGGCTGTTATGTAATGTAGACCTGTAGCTTAATTCATCCACAGCTTGTTCTATCATTGAAGAAATTCGAGACGGATCGAAATGAAACCATGATAAGATTGAATTATTGCTTCGCAACTCGCAAAGTCAGGGCATATAGTGACTTTCTTCTGCATACACATATTTAAATGATAATATCTTATATTATCACTCACATTTCCTCAACTGAATATGATATGTTCGCGATTTTTCAAAGGCCCCAGAATCGACAATTTTCGACCGATCGAGATGAAACCTTGACGAGGCACATCTTTAGAAATTGGTTTTTACGTGTTTAAAATTTAAAAACTTTAGCTCAGCTTCTTCATAACAAACTCGCGTGCACAAAGTGCTTGGCATCTGAAAAAGTTAAAAATTGGCAATTTGTAAAGAGCTCCAGAATCGACAATTTTCAATCGATCGAGATGAAACCTTGACGAGGCACAACTTCAGATGTTGGTTTATACGTGTATAAAATTTGAAAGCCCTAGCTCAATTCCTTCATACCAAATTTGCGTGCACAAACTACCCTATGTCAAGGGGGACGGACAGACAGACAGACAGACAGACAGACAGACGGACAGACAGACAGACGGACGGACAGACAGACGGACAAGCTCAACCCAATATCCCTCCGTTTCACGGGGGATAAATATTTTCTCGCAAAACATAAAGCATTATTTAAGCAGCACTGATTAATTCATTTATTACACAAGCGTCTTCGTCGCCTCGCGCCCAAACTCATGCGTTTTCCCATCATCCACCAGTCCTTGTTTCATATAAGGGGCCATTGGTAATCCTGATTGGCCATCATAGAGGGCACAGGCCAAATAGTCACATGGTGTTTCCTGCCATAAATAACGGACGGCGACCATGTGCTTGTCACCTGCGCAGGCATCGTCATCAAAGGATAAGGTCACCTA